>CM061553.1:219909334-219964334 GCA_030864225.1 Capsicum baccatum var. pendulum
TTCAACGTTATATTGATAATAAAGTAATGTTATCACACACATCATTATCAAATTCAATGTGTAACTAAAAGTAATCTAAAACTTACAAGTTTCATTAGATCATTTTCAACATTATTGTTGACTAAATATTTAGCATGTGAGATAGCTTAATGTTACTGGCCTGTAAAATAGTGTGGGACAATATTTTGCAGAAAAATAGCAAAAAATTCTCAGTAATTGACAAATAAATATTTTTAAAATCAAAAAATGTAACGTTGTACAAAGACAAATGATTTGAAAGTAAAAATTTTAATTCATACGGATCAATGCATTAACAAAGAAAGAACAAATAAAAGTAGATTATTAAGTAATTTGAGTAATTTATTAAGATTTTAGATGAGATGAAAGATAAAATATAATTGGAAATGTCACACATGAAAATTCAGTTCATAAAGATGAATTGTAGGATCATTTGGCTAGGATAATTTTTACTTTCAAATCATTTAATAAAATGTAAAATATATTTGATTTAAAATTATGAATATATAATTTGAAGAAGAAGAGTCAAAAGAGCAATAATTAAATCTCATTTATGATTATATATTTTTGAAGCAATATTAAACTTTATTAAAATCATATTTTCTATTTTATCTTAATTTAGTTGATACATTTGAAACAGGAGTTTTGTGGGATAGAGGGTGTGGGGATAGGCGAATAGTAGATGTAGATGAGGTGGGGGTGGTGAGGTTTGGAAAAATATAATTTGGTGGGCGTGATTGTTGGGTCAATTGGGGTAGGGGTGGGGGGAGGGATTGGATCAGTTGAGGTATGGGTGGAGGGTTGGGCGAGGTTGAAAAAGAGCTTTTATTTTGAATAAAAGCTGAATGATAAAATATTATAGAGAATAATTGTAGAGTATGAAGAGCTGAAAAAATAATAATTATTAAAAAAAAATAGTAATTAAATCTTATATTTATGATTGTATTTTTGAAAGGTACACTTTTCTCTATTAAAATCATCTTTCATACTTTATTATAGTTTTATTGATATTGTTTGAAGTAGGAGTTTTTATGGGGTAGGGGAAGGGGTGCGGGGCTAAAAATATAAACGTAAAAGTCCAACTACAAAATAATAAATATTTAATAGTATTTTTTATTTATTATTTTTTAAAATCAACAACAAAATGTTATGTATAAGAATACTAATTTCATTCTTTTCATATAAAACATTTTAAAATAATTGCGGCTATGATTAGTAATTTTCATATTAATAATTATTTTTAATATTTTACAATCAATATAAAATATGTCAATATGATATAATTGAAAATTTTAAAAATTTATTTTATTTCAAATGAATAATTAGTATTTTTTTAATAATACTTTTTAAAAAGCATTCCACATATTGCACTAATACTTATACTAGTTAGCTCTTAAAGAATTGATATTTATGTAACTTTTACTAGTTTAAATGGGACTTTGGATAAGGCAGAATAGCTTGATGCCTATTATAACGTTAGTTGTTCTCTCTCGTCTCTTCTCTGTATCTCTGAGTTCCTCATCCCAATTTTGTATCGTCTAATCTCATCCCCTTTCTTGTTGAATTTACTTATTATCATTAGTAAGTACTTTGTAATTCCAGTTTAGTGTTGAATATAAGTATCAGTTCGATTGAACGAGAGTTGTTTATTTTTTGTTTTTTCAATAGAGAGAGAGAGGAGATCAATTGAAATCCCCGATAACCAACCAAGATCTATGGATATGTTTAGACGTTCGTGCAATTGATTTTATGATACAACTAGGAGAACATGTGAACATATAAAAGATACAAAACAAAGATGAACAAAAACAAACAAAAGCTTTCAGACTTTTAATTTTGGCAGCCTGGTGTATTAAAGATATAAAGTTTTTGCTATGAGCAGGTCGGAGAAAGGGTCAGACCACGAGGGTATATTGAACGCAACCTCACCTTATTTCTGCAAAAGGCTATTTTCACAGATTGAACCCGCGACCTCCTGATCACATGACATAACTTTGCCAACTACTCCAAAGTTCCCCTTCTAGACTTATACTATATGGTACTGCATAATTAACGTCGATCTTATCATACACACACGTCATAGTTCATACAATAATACATAATAAAAAGAGAGAAGAACAAATTAAAGACAAACACACAGTAACATACGATGCATTACATTAAGACATGTTTACATGAGTACAAACATTTAATGGCAATGTACAACGTACGCACACAGCTGAAGCAACTGCAAATTGCTTTATTTTTTATTATCAAATGATACATAATACGATATTATAACCCCTTAATTACGTGATGCATACGTAATTAATTAACGAGCAAGACAAATTCTGACATTCTCTTCTGGAAAATAATGATATGTCCTGCAAACAATACCATCAGAGCAGTCATTGTTTGTTATACATGATCTCTGACAAGTGATAAATGAATTTGGAAAAAGAGCTTGTGCCATGATAGTCACATCCAAAGGCATGTCACGTACAGCCATAACCATCATATTTGGTGATCCTGAACATTTAGATGTAAGTATATATCACACAAAAGTAATAATATCAAGTCAGTTATTTAAAAAGTTGAAATGCTACGTAAAATTCTATTATACATATGGTGTTGAAGACATAATTGAGTAATAATATGTTAATAAATTGTTATTAGGTCAAGTTGATCCACAGTAAATGATAATAAGTCGATTAGTCTTTTATCTGCTCCTCCTCCTAAGATCCTACTTAAGATATAAATGCATTATATACAAGTATTGAGGAAATTAAGAAACTAAACAGAATGGTTTTCATTAAGAGATGACAGCTAGGTTTATGAAGAAAATTCTCTAATCTTCTAGAGGATATTTAGGCTTTGGAAATTAAGGAACTCTAAACTTCTAATTTGAGTCATGGTTGAAAGAGATTCTTTTCCACAAAGAGAACCCCCTAGGTCTTTCAAATTAGATGTTATCAGAGCAGTTAGATCAGAATTTAGCTAGGTTCAAGTATTATGGTCACTCATTAGTGAAAAGAAAGAATACCACACGGCTTTGTCCATAAAAAAAATAATCAGGACCTCGTGTGAGCATTGTATTGATGATATAACTGGGTTATTAACTAAGAAGTTACGCTCTCTCAAACAATTTAAACTTTTAAATAAGGTGAGTATACACACATACACATGCATGTATATCACTATATGAAAATAAAATTAACTATGAAATTTGTCTCTAAATAACATGTAGCTAACATGATATTTTCATAATCAATAGCTAATTTGCCATTAAATAAGATTAACGATGAAAATTCTTTGCTTTGTAACAAAGTTGTTCCTCGCTAATTTCTGCTATTTGTAGTGTATATAAACATGCATACTCATGTAATTACACTCATATGTCAGATATGGTTATTATTATTTTCTTAAACTCACCAATTGTAGCCACCCAGAGAAGGAGCATGAAAACAACTAATTGCTTTTGGAAAGAAGCCATATCCAATTCTATGAAAGACTGCAAGTAAGTATAAGTATATAGAAATGTGATTGTAGGAAATTGCTTTTGTGTGCTTTAAGAGAGTGCAAAAATTGGGTAGAATTTATACACAATGAAGGAGCTAGATTTGTTTGATAAACAATAAAAAATGATTCACGAGAATTGCATGTAATGATAGTTTATTACTAACATATCTATTATTAGGAATGTCTCTTCACACTATTCTTTTTATGTAATAATGTAATTGTATATTTGTACAAAATTTAATGTTTATAGTTTGACTGTGTGTTAAATGGATCCTTTTAGGATTAACTCAATTGTAAAAACTAGTTTAAGAAGTGAAGATTAAAGAGATGACACACATGACTTAAATGGCAGATGTGAGACTCTCCACTCCCCCTCATACCGAGTGCTAGACATCTGTTGCATGAACCGAACATCGAAAACGAGAATTGAGATGCATCTTGCTTTGATAGAATGTTCAAATGAATATGGTGTGGATAGTGCGGATAACTTATGTTTGTTGAATTCTTTAGTCATTTGTTTTAACCTTATTAATTCTTCTATATTATTTTTAAGGTATACCATATGTTCCATATTTCTAGTTTTTGTGTAGTCAAGTAGATTCTTTTTCATAAGTATTTCTATTAATCTTATTTGCTCCATATCTTTTCTCCAATATTCTAAGTATTCGTAGTTTATAATTTTATCCTATGGTAGTTGTAATTTTACAAATTTCTGTGTAATAACTTATTCTAATCGTATTATATTTGATATGTAATTCTATGTTATCTATGTGATCCATTAACATTTGTTGTTCATGTATAGTATTATATAAACTATCATTTGTATCTCCTTTTTCTAAGGTTAATTTTATTCTAAATAATCTTTCTTCTAATTATCTTTTTTCTCTTTTAAGATGATTCCTGTAATTAATTTCTTCATATAGCCGACTTTGTCTTTCTCTAATTCTTCTAATATAATCTAACATTTTTAATCTGTATAATATTCGTCTGAATAGTAATTATCTAGGTATGAATAGTAGCTATCATCATTTAAGTGTATTTGTTCTAATTCATCTTCTATCCAAATTTCTAATTCTTCATCTTCAATATCAAATATTTTTTCCTATATAATTTTCTTTATATCTACTATCTCTATATCCTTAAGTACATATAAAACAAGTATCTTAAATTCATCTATCATTTCATCAGGTAAATAATTATTCATTTTTCATATGATGCTATTTTTCAAAATATTCCCTCCAATCATATACATAACAAAATATGATCATCTTAGATCACTATATACTAGATTATTCTTAAATAACATGTTCTTCGGTCACTATTAGCAAGGTAATCTGGATACTTTTTTTCTAAACAGCGCCTCTACTTTGGTTACTCCCCTATCACGGCTTCTTTGTCTCACTGGTTTCACCTTTAGGATGGCATAGTTCTAGAAATTTTTCTCCTTTTTCACTTTGCTAATAAACTTCTTTACATGTTATTCTTCGAATAATTCTATTATAAAGTAACTAACATGAGCTTATTTTATTATACTTATGATTGTCAGAAATTTATGAATTTAGCTATTCATAATTATAAATGAAAATACTTGTTCTTGTAGATTTGATAAATCTGGGCTTTGTTCATCCATAGCTTAGTGTAAAACTGAATATCTTTATTGATTAGATGAGAAAAAATTTTATTGTGTACAAGAAGGCTTGCTTTCCGTGTAGAAAGTCTTGCCTTAACTTAGCAAATGCTTCTGCTATTTATAACCTAAAAAGTGAAAACGAGTATACTATTCTATATTGTTCCTATTTTACATTTGTCATCTTTACAAAAAGAAAGTCTTAAATTTATCCTAAAAATCAAAACTAATAATGGCTTTTTGGCCAAAAAAGTCTAGCAAAAGTTAATAAATGCTTGCATAATAAGTCAAAAAGGCTAGTAAAAGCTAATAAATACTTACATAATAATTTACGTATCTCCTAATATTTCACATGCCACAAAGTTATCTAATAATTCATATGTCGCTTTAATATCTTGTCTTCTTGTCTCCTGCTTTATTTCTTCATCGATCCTTGTTGCTTTATATCTTTTATCTTCTAGCTGGCGTCCTTATCTTCCTTCATTCTAATTGAACTTCTGAAATTACATTATTTTCTCCATTATATTTTGAACATAAATGGTCTGGATATTTATGTCCTATTAATTTACAGTATCTGGTTAATAACTCGTCTGAAATAATTTTTTCCTTAATTGCTCTGGTAGTTGGTCATTTTTCAGGATTGAGCAACGTCATAATCCATTGTCTAACTTCTTCCATATCTGTTTGTCTTAACTCTCTTGAATTTGAATAAATCATTGGCTGGTCTCTTGAATAATAACTCCATATTGGATTTCCATTTAGGTAGTGATTTGCTAATTCCTGGATAATTGTGGATATTTCAATAATTCTTTGTTTGAATAAAAATCTAGTATATCTATTTTAGGTATTTCAACTTGTTGTTTAATATCTTCGAGTATGGTCATATCTCGGGTCATCCCTATCTTCACAACTTGTATAACTAGTTTAATTTCATCATACAATATCTCTGCTGGTGCTGTATAGAACTTTACAAAAAATAGTTTGCCCTTGGTTATCTTTTTGTAAGTGGTAATTGCTTTATATATTTCTGGTATAGCAGATAATTCACTTCCGCCTTGGGTATATACAGTATTGAGTAGTCCATAACTGAAACAGGTTTTAACTAGATTTGGGTTAGTTTTTTGGTAATGCAATTAACTTATTATATCCTTGTAGCTTTTGGTTATATAGTTCGTATTTGGTTCTTAAATGCTTGTAGCTCTGGGTTTAAGGTTTAAGTAGGTTTGTATCTGGTGGATGTTTTCAATATATGTTGTGGTTATGTGGTTATAAGCTTTCTTGTCTTGGTTTAGGCTATCTAAATATGTAATAGTTTGTGGGGGTATAAACAAAGGGTCTTTTGGTGTTTTTGCTATAAATGGCTTGTCAAATATTTTGTTCAAGTTCATATTTGGGTTCCTTCTAACTCGTTTTCTTGTACCTGGAGAAGTAGATTGATAAACGTTATGGGTTTTTTTGAGTGTCCCAACGTCTCCTTCTATCTCTGAAATTTTATTGTCTTTCGATCGACATTTCTCTACACACTGCTGAGTTATCTAAGTCATAGCTTCAAACTTAAGTTTAACTTCATTAGTCTTTAGCTTTTCTACCTCATTTCCCATACTATCCACTTTTAGTGAAAGTGTAGTTAGGGTTTTGAGTATCTTTTCTAGAGTATTGTCTTCTGTAATATCTGTTTGGGCAGCTTTGTCTTGATATGTAATCTACAATAACATTCTTGTTAGTCTTAATTACTTCAATTGTAAATGTAAAATTTAATATATTCAATACTAATCTCCGAATTTCCTTTGTTGTAACTGAATTTTATATTTTTCTTGTTAACCACCATCATACCTGTGTATTATCTGTTCGTACAATAAACTTGTTATATACAATATATGGCTCAAATGCTAATAAACATTTATATAATGAGCATAATTCTTTTCTATTTATTTTCCATTTTATTCCTATTTCATTAAACGTTCCTGAGTAGTATCTACAATGATGTTCTAATTTTTCTTCTTCATATCTATATTTAAGTATTCCTCCATAACTATATTCACTTTCATCTGCTTCTACTATATATGTAAATTTTTTATTTTCGTCTGAAAATTATAATTTTGGTAATTCTTTACAAATTATTTTTATTTTCTGTACTTGTTTTTTATCTTCTTCGTTGTAATTATATTCTACATCCTTTCTTAATTTTTTCTGTAATGGTTTTAGATTTTCTGCTAACTTTGGTATATATTCTCTTATTTGATTTACTAATCCTAAAAATGATTGTAATTTCTTTTTTGTATCTAATTCTTCTTTTGAATTTATTATTTTTTGTACTATATGTTGTTGAATTTCTTTTTTGTATTTAATTCTTCTTTTTGAATTTATCTATTTGTATTTCTAAAAATTCTACCTGGTTTTTCATTATTTTTGCGTTCTTTTCACTTAGACTTATTCCTGAATTTTCTATTATATCTGCAAATTGTTCTAGTAATTTTAAATGTTCCTCTTAAGTTTTTGTATATAGTAGTATATCATTTATGTATACTATACAATTAGGTAATTGTTTGAAATAACTATCTATAAAGTGTTGGTATCTACCTGGTGCATTTTATATCTAAATGGTAACACATTCCATTCATAAAATCCTGGTGGCGCTGTAAATGAAGTTAATTTTTTAGATTCTTCTTTTAACTTTAAATGGTAAAATTCTAATTTACAATCGAACTTACTAAAGTAATTATATCCTTGTATCTATCGTATTTTTAATATCTTATTTGGTATTGGATAATTATATGTCCTAGTTTTTACATTTAGGTTTCTATAATCAATAATCATTCTACTTTTTCCTTTTTTTTTGTTCACTGTGTTTATTTACTATAAATGTTGGGTTATTGTGTTTACTATTACTTTTTTGTATGTATTGTTTTTCTAATAATTCATCTATATGCATTTTAAATTCTTTTAAATCATCAAAGTTATATGTTAATGGTTTTTGGGTTATTATACTATTCTTATCTATTAGTTCAATTCTTACAGTAATCTTATGTATTTCCCATCCTTTTAATGGATCTTCACTGTATAGTTGTCTTAATTTTTCTTTATTATTTCTACCTTATCTATTGAAAATATGGTTATTTCTTCTTTATTTATTGAAAATATAATTAGTTCTATTGTGTCTTTAGTATTTTTGATATTTTCTAATTTTCATGTGATTTTTTTCACTTCCTTTTATCCAATCAGCTTTCTTTCTTATTTTATTAATAACTCTTTGGCTCTTATCTTTTGTTTACATGGTGTTGTAAATCACCAGTGTATTTTATTTATTATATGTGGGTATAGTTTATCTAAAAATGGCAATCCTAAAAGCATATCTTTTGATGTTAGTTCATAATTATAGATCTCTTTTATTGTTAATATCTAATCTCATACTTGTATTGTTATATTTCTAGCTTTATAGGTAATTAAGCTTCCTTCATTATTAAATCTTTTGACTACTATTGGTGTTTTTAGCTTATCCCATTTGTCTTCTGGTAAACAGTTATATCTATATAAGTTGGTTTCTGCTCCTGTATCTATTATAGGTGTATAATATCTATTATAATATCCTTCTACTATTATTTTCATAAGTATATATATTTTCATGTTAAAGCTCTCTTTATTAATAATTTCTCCTTATTCCAGGTTATGGTTAATTGTGTGTGTTCTATATTGTAGGGTTTAACTTGTTCTAACCATTTTATCCCTAATATTATATCTGCTATTTGCATATCTTCCATTATTTCAAATTCTATTTTTATTTTTCTAACTCCTATTTTTATTTCTTTTTCAGTTGTATCTTTTATAGTTATTAAACTTCTTGGTAAATCTGGGCATATATTACTATTAGATTTTATTTCTTCATTTTTCACTAGGTATTTTGCTATATGGTTTTCTTCTTGTCCTGTATTTAGGAGTATTAAATATCTTTTTCATTTATTGTTCCTGTTATATAATATTGAGTTAAATTAACTGTTGAAGTTATTTCATAATTTGTTCTTTTCGATGATCCTGATGATTATGGATTTTCAAAAGCTATTCTTTTTATTGTGCTTATTCTATCATTTATTATTTCTAAATCTTCTTCAATATCTATGTCTTTGTAACTTTAATCATTGTTATCAATTGTCTTTACAAATTGGTCAAAAGGACTTTCTATTTGTATTTTATTAATTTATTTCTTCCTGTTATTTTATGTTTTATTGTTAATACATATAGATTTTTACATCTTGCTGTAAATATTTTACTTCCTGGGATTAGTTCTATTACTGATATTTTCCAATATAGCACTAACGACTTATCTATGTTTTTGTCTGTTGTTGCTACTGAATAATTTGCACTTATTATAAATTTAAATTTTTGGTATATTAGATTTCCTCTTATAGCAGTTATTATACCTTTTTCTATATGTTTTATAATTCTATCATCTGTTAAATATAATTCTATTGGTGTATCTATTCCTTCTCTAAAACATGCTTTTATTAATATTTCCGTTCCTCCAAGGTGTACGTATTTTATTGGGTCTTTACTTTTTATATCGTTTATTTCTTTATTAATTATTCTTTTTGTTACTAGTGGTATACTAGCTCTATCTTTTGCATATCTACAGTCTATTACATGTTTTTTTTGGCTTACTACGTAGCATTCTTCTTTCCATCTACTAAATATATTTTTTATTGTTGGTATTTTAAATATTTTTTCTACACTTAAATCTAATTCTTTTTCTTTTATCTCATCAAATATATTATTATCAAATATTATTTTCTGATCTGTTCCTTCTTCATTTAAATATTCTTCCTTTGTTATTATTTTTATATCTTCTTCAGTCATTTGATTCATCTGATTTACTATCTATTTCATTATCTGTTTCATTTTTTGAAATTTCATATATACTATCATCACATTCTAACTCGTAATCTATATAATCTATTTGCATATATTCTGCATTTTCTATCTTTATTTCTGATATTTGTTTCTTTTTTCAGTCTTTGGGCATTTTACAATCTCTAGCTAAATGTCCTAGTTTTCCACAATTATAACAAGTACATTCTTTTATAGATTTCTTTTTTCTATATGGTCTTTTATATTTATAATTTTTTACATAATATCTTTTTCTTGGTTTCTTATACTTATATTTTGACTTTCTATACTTCTTATATTTCCTATGTCTTCTTCTTTTCTTATAATATTTTTCTTTACATCCAAATTGGGGTGCTATTTTATCCTTGCAACATTTTAAATTTCTTATTAATGTTTTTTCCATTTTTATTTCTTCTCTATATTTTTCACATAGATTTCTATATCATTGTTGTAGAAATTTTATTCTTGCTCCTAGGGTATTTACTATTTTTGCTTCATCCCAACTCTTTATTATTTTTTAACTAAATGGTTCAGGTAATTTACTAAAATATAATCTTCTTACTTCTTTACTTTCTTCTGTATTGTATGTTCCCTTATAGTAGTATTCTTTAAATACACACGTATATTCATCTATATAGCACATATTACATATTGTTAGTTTTAACATTCCTATTTGTATCTTTGTTTTTGTTTTGTTCTTCTTCTTCTTCTGTTGTCATACTGCTAAATTCATCTCTTATAGATATTTCATATTTTTTCAATATGTCTATAGGTGTTAGTTTAATTACTGTTGTTCTTTCTGTTTTTTTATCAGCCCTTAATACCTTTTTACTATCTTTAGTTAAATTTAAAAAAACCATAATTTTGTTGTTCCTATTTGTGTTCTTTCTATATATTCTGGTGTATCTGTTGTATTTATACCATTGTCTAATAATTATTTTGTTATATATCCTATCCATAAATATATCGTTTTATCTACATCTATTGCGCAGTCTACGTCTAAGAAGTTATAATTTTTATTAATTATTTATTTTGGTGTCCATTTTTTATATTCATCCTTTAGATTATACCTTTTAAACCTATCTTTATAATAATATGTAGGTTTTCTTATTTCTGATGTACTAGGTATTATATTTTCATCGTCCTTTTTATCAAGAGTGTTTATTTCCGTGTTTGTATTTCCTAAGTTTTCTTTATTAATTACTTCTTGTTTTCCATTAATATCTAGCTTTTCTATATTTATTAAGATTTCTCTATATATTTCACCATCTTCCGAATCATAATTATTTGTTTCTTCAGCATATATTGTATTTATTTCTATTTCATTAGTTTCTAATTCTTTATTTACTATTTTTTCTTTAAATTGATTTATCTCATTTAATAATTTTTGTTCTTTATCCTTTTTTTCTTTTTCTTTCTGTCTTTTTTCATACAGATCTTTTAGCATTTGTAGTTTTTTTTTTAATTCAGCAATCCTATTATTTTTAATTTTTTCTATTTTTCGTATTTCTTCTGTAGTCTATTGTTTTATTTTATCTATTTCTTTTTTCTTGTCTATTTCTTCATTTTCTCTTGTTGTTCTTACCCATAGTTGTTAATTTATCTTGTAATTTTAATTCTTCTTTTTCTAACATTAAATATAAATGTTCACGTATTTTCTTATATCTTCGTCCTAAATTAGAAAATACTATTCTTATTTTTAATCCTTCGTGATTTTCATATGTTTTTTCATCTATTATGAATTCTTCTTTATTCATTTTATCTATTTAATAGTATATAAATCATGTTGATATATGTATTCTAGGTTATCTATTTGTGATTCTAAATATGATATTTCTTCTTTTTGTGCTTTTATTGATTTTTGACATACTCCAATAATTATGTTATATTGTAGCCTTTCTTTTCTTATTTTTAATTCTCTTCGATTTTCAGATAATATTTGTTTTAATTATTTATATTTTTGAAATTATTCTATATTATTCATTAGTATTTATAATACTTTGGTGAATTTCTAAATTTAATTCTATCATAATATGCATTTACTTAAAGGACTGATGTGTGACTCTTTACACCCCGTTCACGTCCACTCCTATTGAGTGAGCAATTATTATGTTGATTAACTATATATTTCATAATTTTAATATTTCAAAATAAATAGTAATAGTACTATTATCTGAATTGATAGAGGGAGTGCTAGAAAATACTAATATGATAAAAGTCTGTTTTAGGGAAATACCAATTAAATACAAATAAATATATAGTACTTCCGTAACTTTAATAAACATAGGCTCTAATATCAATTGTAAGGGGGTGCGGATAACTTGTGTGGTAAAATAGATCTATTATAAATACAATGGATCTATTTTTATTTGTGCTTGGATATTTCTTAACTTCTCTAAATTTTTTTATTTTTATTTTTATTTTGAGTTTATTTATGTTAGTTTTATCGATATTTATATCTTGGGGTGATTATATGGTAATTGGTTAAATGCTTTACTATAGTATTCTTTATTTTTTCTCTCTTAGTTTTTGTAATTCTTCTATATTATTTTGAAGGTATTCTAAATATTCTATATCTTTTGTTTCAAAATATCCAATTAGATTGTTTTTCATAAGTTTTTCTAACAATATTATTTCTTTCATATTTTCTCTCCAATATTTTAAATATTCATAGTCTATCATTTTATCCTGTAGTAATTGTAGATTTACAAATTTCTGTATAATAATTTATCCTAATTGTACTGTAGTGTATATCTAATTCTAGATTTTCAATGTTATTTATTATCTTGTGTTGTTCTTCTCGTAGCGAGTTTTTTAAATTATATAAACTATCACATGTACTTTTATCTAAACTTTCTAGGGTTTATTTTCTTTTAGATTCTCCATTATTTTTCTAATTTGGTTTCTATAATTAATTTCTTCATTTAGATTATCTTGATTTTCTCTAGTTTTTTTAATATTCTAATATTTCTTAATCTGAATAATATCCATCTAGATAATTATCCAGGTATAACTATTCTATCCGATTTATAGTTTCAATTTCATAGTCTAATACTTTTTCTAATATTAACCTCTTAATATCTATAATTTATATATCTCTAAATATATATAAGATTAATATCTTAAGATTATCTATCATTTAAAATTGGTTAAATACTTTATTATAATATTTTTTAGTTGTTTGTTTTAATCTCATTAATTCTTCTATATTTTCACTAAGAAATTGTATATATTTTATATCTATTTTCCAAAATTCTAAATATACATAATTTATCATAGTTAGTGTGTGGTTTTGGAATTTAAGTATTTATAAGAGTAGTTCGGTAGGTGTGGTATATAATTAATTTTAGTCATAAAATATCTATCAAATATTTTTTCCAATATGATTTTTCTTATATCTATTATTTCTATATCCTTAAGTACATATAAAACGAGTATTTTAAATTTATCTACCATTTCGTCAGATAAATAATTATCCATTTTTCATATGATGCTTTTTCAAAATATTCCCTTCAATCATGCACATAACAAAATATGATCACTTTAGATTTCTATATACTAGATTATTCTTAAATAACATAATCTTCGATCACTATTATTATGGTAATCTGGATACTTTTCCCTTAAACAACGTCTCTACTCTGGTTACTCCCCTATCACGGCTTTCTTACCTCATCGGTTTCACCTTTAGGATGGCATAGTTCTTAGGGATTTTTCTCCTTTTCCACTTTGCTAATAAACTTTTTAACATGCTATGTTTTGAATAATTCTACTATAAAGCAACTAACATGAACTTATTTTATCATATCATGATTGTTAGAAATTTATGAATTTAGCTATTCATAATAGTAAATGAATATACCTGTTCTGGTAGGTTTGATAATTCTAAGCTTTGTTCCTCCATAAATTTTTCCATTGAAATATACCTGTTTTTTAAATAATCAAAATATTTGTTGTAGACAAGAGAGAGTTTTTTGATTCAACGCAAGAAGGCTTACTTCTTTTATGCTTAGATGCCTTCATTTATAATGGATAATTTACATAATTTTTTGTACTAATGTTTTACACGTTCCTAAATACTTTACATGTATCTACATGCTATTCCTAAAAAAGACTAATTTTTTACAAAGTCTTACAAAAAAAAAGTCAAAAAGCCTATAGTAGGCTAATAATGGTACCTACCTAATCTAACTATACAATGTCTTTTACGTAAAAAAAAATCAAAAGCTATAATAATTCACATGTTGAAAATTATAAGTCATATGTCCTTTTCATATCTTTTATGACTTTGATAACTTTTGTCTTCTTTTCTTTATCTGTAGTTGATTTTCCTTCGTTGTTGTCTATATCGTATCTGCTGCTTTTTTATCTTCTTTCCAGCTGGCATGCTTATCTTTATTCTAGTTGTACATCTGGGACAATATTATCTTCTCCATTACATCTCGAACATTGATGGTCTGGATATTTGTGTCTAATTATCTTGCAATATCTTGTCAATAATCCATCTGAAATAAATCCTCTCTTAATTTCCCTTGCAGTAGATTATTTTTCTGGGTTAAGTAATGTCATTATCCATTGTCTAACATCTTCCATATCTGCTTGTCGTAGTTCTTTTGAATTTGAATAAATCATCTGATGATCTCTTGAATAATAGCTTCATATTCGGTTTCCATTGGTATAATTGCTTGCTAGTTCTTGAATAATTGTAGCTAGTCCAATAAGTCGTTTCTTTGCATAAAAATTAGGTATCTCGATTCTGGGTATCTCTGGCTGCTGCACAATATCTTCTGGTATAATCATATCTCTGGTTAATCCTATTCTTACAACTTGTATAACTGGTTTTATCTCGTCGTATAATATCTCTGCTGGTACAGTATAACACTTTATATAAAATAGATTTCCTTTGGTTACTCTTTTATAGGTGTTGAATATTTTTTGTAATTCTTCCATAGCTGATAGTTCTTCTCCATCTTGGGTGTATATGGTATTTAATAATCCATAATCAAAATAAGTTTTTATTAAGCTTGGGTTGGTTTTGGGTTATGCAATTAGCTTGTTGTGACCTTGTAATCTTTGGGTTATATAGTTTGTATTGGGTCCTTTGATATCTATTGCTTTGGGGTTAAGGTTTAGAAAAGTTTATACTCGGTAAATATTTTCTATGAATTTTTGGCTGTATAGTTATAAACTTTTTTATCTCGGTTTAGACTATCTCAATATGTGGTAATTTGTAGGGGTTTATTTAAGAGGTCTTTTTGTATTTTTGGTGTAAATGGTTTTTCAAATGTCTTATTTAAGTTCATATTCTGGTATCTTTGTCCAATAACTCCTTTGCTTGTACCTGCAATTGTAGATTGATAAACGTTATGGGTTTTACGGAGTGTCCCAACATCTCCTTCTAGCTCTGAAATTTTAATGTCTTACGATCGACATAGCTCTGCACACTACTGAGTTAGCTGATTTATAGCTACAGACTTCAGTTTATCTTCATTAGTCTTTAGCTTTTCTATTTCATTACTCATACTGTCCACTTTCATTGAAAGCGTAGTTAGGGTTTTGAATATCTTTTCTAAAGCATCATCTTCTATTATATCAGTTTGTGTAGCTTTGTCTTGATATGTAATCTGCAATAACGTTTTTGTTAGTACTAATTACTTCAATTGTAAATGTAAAATTTAATATATTCAATACTAGTCTCCGAATCTCTTTTGTTGTAACTGAATTTTGTATTTTCTTTGTTAGCCACCAACGTACCTGTGTATTATCTGTTCGTACAATAAACTTGTTATATACAATATATGGGTCAAATACTAATAAACATTTATATAATGAACATAATTCTTTTCTATTTATTTCCCATTTTACTTCTGTTTCATTAAACGTTCCTGAATAATATCTACAATGATGTTCTATTTTTTTATTTTCATACATATATTTAAGTACTCCTCCATAACTACATTCACTAGCATCTGCTTCTACTATATATATAAATTTTCTATTTTCATTTGGGATTATAATTTTGGTAATTCTTTACAAAGTGCTTTTATTTTCTGGACTTGTTTTTTTATCTTCTTCGTTATAATTATATTCTACATCCTTTTTTAATTTTTTCTGTAAAGGCTTTAGATTTTTTGTTAATTTTGGTATATATTCTCTTACTTGGTTTACTAATCCCAAAAATGATTGCAATTTCTTTTTTGTATCTAATTCTTCTTTTGAATTTATTATTTTTTGTACTATATGTTGTTGCATTTTTACTCCACTTTTATCTATTTGTATTCCTAAAAAGTCTATCTAGTTTTTCATAATTTCAGCTTTCGTTTTACTTAAACTTATTCTCGATTTTTCTATTATATCCGTAAATTATTCTAATAATTTTAAATGTTCTTCTTTGGTTTTTGTATATAATAGTATATCATCTATATATACTATACAATTAAGCAATTATTTAAAATAACTATCCATAAAATGTTGATATCTACCTGGTGCATTTTTATATCCAAATGGTAGTACATTCCATTCATAAAATCCTTGTGGTACCGTAAATGCGGTTAATTCCTTAGATTCTTCTTCTAACGTTAAATGGTAAAATCCTGATTTACAATCAAATTTACTAAAGTAATTATATTCTTGTATTTGTCTTATTTTTAATATCTTATTTGGTATTGGGTAATTATATGTCATAGATTTTGTATTTAGATTTCTATAATCAATAATCATTCTACTTTTTCCACTTTTTTGTTCACTATGTTTATTTACTATAAATGCTGGACTATTGTGTTTACTATTATTTTTTTGTATATATTGTTTTTCTAATAATTCATCTATATGCATTTTAAATTCGTTTAAATCGTCAAAATTATATGTTAATGGTTTTTGAGTTATTATGCTATTTTTATCTATTAATTCAATTTTTATAGTAGTTTTATGTTTTCCTTTTAACGGATCTTTACTATATAATTGTTCTAATTTTTTCTTAATTATTTCTATCTTATTTATTGAAAATATCGTTATTTTCTTTTTATTTATTGAAAATACGACTAGTTCTATTGCATCTTCAGTATTTTTTATATTTTCTAATTTTTGTGTAATTTTTTCACTTCCTTCCATCCAATCAGTTTTCTTTCTTATTTTATTAGTAACTCTTTTTGCTCTTACTTTCTATTTACATGGTGTTGTAAACCACCAATCTGTTCTAGTTATTATATGTTGAAGAAACAAATAATTATGATTTAAAAGATAGTGAAACATATACAGAAGCTAATTTATGTAGATATAATTGTTTACCAAAAAAGTAAATGGGATAAATTAAAAACACCAATAGTAGTTAAAGGATTTAATAATGAAGGAAAATTAATTACTTATAAAGCTAAAAAAGTAAAAACACAAGTATGAGATAAAATATTAACAATAGAAGAAATCTATAATTATGAGCTAACATCAAAAGATATACTATTAGGAATGTCGTTTTTACATTAATTATACCCACATATAATAACTAGAACGGATTGGTGGTTTACAACACCATGTAAACAGAAAGTAAGAGCAAAAAGAGTTACTAATAAAATAAGAAAGAAAACTGATTGGATAGAAGGAAGTGAAAAAATTACACAAAAATTAGAAAATGTAAAAAATACTGAAGATACAATAGAACTAGTCATATTTTCAATAAATAAAAAGGAAATAACTATATTTTCAATAAATAAGATAGAAATAATTAAGAAAAAATTAGAACAATTATATAGTGAAAATCCGTTAAAAGGATGGGAAAAATATAAAACTACTATAAAAATTGAATTAACAGATAAAAATAGCATAATAACTCAAAAACCATTAACATATAATTTTGACGATGTAAAAGAATTTAAAATGCATATAGATGAATTATTAAAAAAATAATATATACAAAAAAGTAATAGTAAACACAATAGTCCAGCATTTATAGAAAATAAATATAGTGAACAAAAAAGAGGAAAAAGTAGAATGGTTATTGATTATAGAAATCTAAATGCAAAAACTATGACATATAATTACCCAATACCAAATAAGATATTAAAAATAAGACAAATATAAGGATATAATTACTTTAGTAAATTTGATTGTAAATCAGGATTTTACCATTTAAAGTTAGAAGAAGAATCTAAGGAATTAACCGCATTAACGGTACCACAAGGGTTTTATGAGTGGAATGTACTACTATTTGGATATAATAGTCTTCCGAATATGAGAGAAGGGGAAAAAATTAAACAACCAGTATTAATTTATCTTTCTGATACTTTGTAGGACTTTTGATCACCGTCCATGACTATTCGTTCTATATGCATCAACGTTCTCCCTACAAATATATATATACTAGATAATTAAGGGCCTTTTTATGGGCCCGATATTACAACTTTAAATATATTTAATTATTTTTTAAAAATTAATTATTAATTATTGTAATTAAATATAATAGAAAATGATAATAATGATCGCACTTTATACTTTTTATTTTATAAAATCTATAAATTACAACTTATTTACCTATTTAACCTTAAAATATAATATGCTCTAATGCTTATTTTTATTTCAGGACTAACATATTCTCTTGAATTAAACAATCAATTTTTATTATTTTTCTACTTTTGACTTTATTTGAAATTATACAAGAAAATAAATTAAAATTATAAATGTCAATATATTAAAGATTTATTTGATTTAATGACATTTTTTGACATAATTATTTGATAATTAACAAAAATAAACATCTTAAAATAGGTTAACAATTATAAATTTTAGCCCACTAAATTGCAAGTAAAAAAACTAAATTACTGCATTATATATTCTTAAGATATGATTTACATAATTAATTTCACATAATTTTTATAAATTTGCTTGTAGAATTTCTTGTGTGACAGTATTTATTAGGCTAAAAACTAATAATATTTAGAAAGATGGAGCATTGAAAGTAGAAGCGGAGTCACTAGTTTCACTTAAAATTTTTGAGATATAAAAAACTAAACATACGAAGCAAAAAAAAAATCAACATCTACCATATAAAAATAAAAATACTTTTAGTTCTATGTAAACTATCTAATATTTTGTGGAAGGGAATTTGCATGAACCCAATAGCCTTATTTAACTCCATTCTTGATTGAAAATACATATGATTGAAAGAGATAATATCTTTGTATAAATTTAAATTTATTTGAAGTAGTACTTTGTACATAATATAGTTGAATAAATTGACATTTAAATTAAGAAAAATCATTAGTAGCCACATAACGGCCCATAAATGGAGAACACATAAGCTAGAAAGAAAGAAATGATCAATGAAATTCTTTATTTGAGATGACTATGATTGTACTACCTATCTATGGAATTACATTAATGCCCTAACTCACATTTCTATATAGTAAAAAAAAATTATATTAATACCCTTGATCGTCCCCTAACTCACATTTATATACAGTGAATTTTTTTTTGATCTTTCATTCAACATTCATGATATTCAGCCACTACAACAACAACAACAATATACCAGTATAGTCCCACAAAGTAGGATCTGAGAGTATAGAGTGTACGCAAACCTTACATTTACCTCAGATGTGAGATAGAGTTGCTTCCGATTAATTCTATTAAAGGCAAAAACGGACTGAAATGAAATTCAACCATTAAAATAGAAAATCTAAAGAGAACTGAAAAAAAAATTGGGCAATTTTTTTTTTTTACACACTTAGGGGTTGTTTGGTTGGAAAACAAGTTATAATGAAATTAGTTATGTTTCGATTAGTTATACTTGGATTAGTTATCCTGTTATTATTTTTTAGTGGTTGTCTGGTTTATGGTACTAAAAATAATATAGGTTGCATTCTTTCTAAAAATAAATAGATTGTTTGCAAAATACCCTTCATCTTATTTAACTTAATTATTTTCCTTCATATTAAACCATACAAAAGAAATTGAAAGTTACTAATTTTTTTTATTAACTTTAGTAGTTTCTTTTTCCTTAAAATACATGTTAAGAAATTTATGTTGATATTTCTTAACTGTGCATGAAGCTTTAATAGTTCATGTAAAATTACTTATTTTGTCCTAAATTCTATGAATACTGATAGTCACATTTTTAGTTAATAAAATTCATCATAAAAAAATGTGAAAAAGAATTAATCTCATTTTTCATTATTTAATATCATTAATATTTGAACAGTTAAATTCTATTTTAAAAAAAATTCAAATATTTTTAACTATATATAAAAAATAATTTTTTATTTAATAATTAAGCATGTACTAAGTTAGAAAAAGAATGTTAAAATACTTTAATTACTTGTTCATGATAAATTTGTTTGGAAAATAAAATTTTGAAGTAAGATTAATAAACATTTCTACAAAATAGAAAGACAATAAACCCTTGGATCAATTTTGAATTTGATTGTATAAATAGTTTTTATGGTTTCACCATCAATTTTCATGACTCATAAATTTTGCAGCATTTAATAATTTCAAATAATTATTCAAATTTATCAGAATCGATAAAAATTTATAGAGTAATTAAAATTTAAATTACAGATAAAATTGACAAAAAAAAAATAGATGTCGTGACTACCAAAATATCAAATTCTCTCTTGTATATAGTAATGATCCTGACACTAAAAGAAAGTTAAAGATTTTTTTGTTTTGAAAATTGGTGGATGTTTCTAGAAATATTTTGGAGAAGAGAGGATATTTTTTAAGTGAGTTTAATGAATGCTGAAAAGATGATTTTACCATTGGCCGTCCTTGAACTCATCTTTCTATAATACTAGATAATAAAGGGCTTGTATACGGGCCCAATATTACAATTTAAAATATATTTAAAGCTATTCAATTAGTTTTTTTTTAAATTATCATTAATATTTTGAATAAACATAATAGAAATTGTAAGTAGAAATCACACTGTATAATAAAATATTACTTGTTATTTTTATAAAATTAAATAATAGCTTACAACTTTTTAAAGTTTTCATACTTAACATTACAATATCATATACTCTAATGCAGATTTCAACATTAGGTCTAACATATTCTTTTAGATTAATCAACTAATTTTAGTGTTTTTCTTTTTCTGCTTTATTTAAAAATTATACAAAAGAGTAGGTTAAATCATAAATATCTATTTATTAACATTTTCTTACAAAACCATATGAAGCAATAAAGGATACTAATTCATATATAAATTAATTTTAAATACATTTAAATTCATTTTATGGGTATCAAAGAGGACCCTAGTTTCTTGGGAGAAAATATGCTAGCCAAGGGCAGTAGGAGGCCTAAATGTCTTGAACATGTACAAGTAGAACAAAGCTGCTGTGATGAAGAAGCTTTAGGCCCTAGAAACCAAGAAAGATTGTTTATAGGTCAAATGGGTACACATATATTATATGAAGCATGAAACAATTGATAGCTGTCAGGTTCCTCAGAATGCTACATGGGTCATCAGGAAAGTACTTGAAGCTAGGAAAATCCTTAACAATTTGAGTACCCTAATTGGTGATGTTGTTACCAGGCTACAAACAATGGTAAACAGAGATAGATTCCTGATAAAAAAGATGTACAATACACTAACACCTATATTCCCTAAAGCAAGTTGGAAGAGTTTGACAGAGCAGCCGGCTATACACCCTCAACATAAATTCTTTTTATGGCTAGCATTGCAGAAGAAACTTCCCACAGTTGAGAGGTTATTGAAGATTGGTGTGGTAGTTTCTCCTATTTGTGTATTCTATAAGTCTACTGATGAGACTAGAGAGCATTTGTTCTTTGAATGTAGCATCATCTATCAGCTCTGGCACAGAATTCTAAGATGGATAGGGGAGCACAAAACAATTGGATAATGTCAGACTGAAATGGAATGAGTTACTAGCTGGGCAAAGAAGAAAAATGACAGGGGAGGTATTATAAGTTGTCTATTTGCTATGGTAATCCATGTGATATGGAGGGAACGTAATATGATAAGATTCCAGTAAGGACAATATGACCCGGATAGAGTGTGCAAAGAAATTATGGTATTCATCCATACTAGAGGTGGTGACATCAAGCAGTGGCAACCGATTTTGCAGCAACTGAACATGACTCCATGAGGATTTGCAGCACCTGGACATTCACTAGAATTACTAGAGGAGCATTTTGTAACTAATTTCCTTAATATAAGTGAATTTCTTAGTATCAGTAGATCTAGTGTAGTGAAATGATTGTATGAGAGTTAGTTGGTCTGCTCCTAGCTAGTAACATGTACGAACACTTTAGTATTAAATAAAACCTGTTTAATTACAAAAAAAAAATTGACGAAAATAAGGACCTACTCGATGAAAGTTTTAATGATTGATAACATTAAAGGATTGTCTTTATGTCTTGTCTTATATACGTCAAAAATACGAGACCAATTTAATATAACAAGCAAGAAATTTCTTTTAAAGTGATTTGTCCACCTGTTGAGGAATTTACAACTTCAAATAAAGAGAATCAAAAGAATTAACAAAAGTTAACATGATTAACGTAGTTAATATTATATTTTTAAATAAGTTTTTAAAAATAATTTTAACAGCTGATTAGTAAATAATTATGTTTTCATAAATTATATGTATTGTAAATCTTTGTAACGAAATGTATCATGTGAAATTATGGAGGAATTGCTTATTGTATTTAATAGATAAATGCCTATTCAATATTTATGAGTATTTTTTATTATTTTATTTTAATATAGTAATAATTACTTTGTGCAATTAAATGAGTGACCAAAAGTAATTTTACCTTTTTATCTTTTACGTAACATATGTGAGCATTTACACATCCTCCTATAAATTACATCTCCCGTTATTTCAATTTATATCATTTTGATAAGACATGAAATTTAAGATATACGAAAAAACCTTGCAATATTTTAAATTATCTTTAAAGTAAATGAACTTTAAATAGAAGAGAATATCTTTGCGAATTTTGTGACAAATAAATGAAACTCAACATGACTAAAATATTGATAATGTTATAAAATACTAGTCAAATAAAATTGTTAATCTTGTTTATATTAGAACTGATTAAAAAGAAAAATATATCATCTGAATTAAGACATAGGACGTATTAAAATAGATATTCTGATATAATGCATTTAGTTTTTTTTATTGCATATTAAAATAGACTTATAGTTGAGGTATGTGAAGTCCATGTGAAAGATTACATCATTAGTGACATTGAAAAATTCTAATGAAATGACCCTTATATTTAGTTTTTTCATTTAAAATAGAGTTGTAGTGAGATTCATCTAAAAAATTATATGAAACTATTAAAAAATTATGAAAAAAAATTATACTCTTGATTATATTTGTAAGTTTTACCTTAAACATAAATTAATTATCCATAATTTGAAGAGAAAGCTTTTCTGGATACCACGATTGAAAAAAAATATTTAAATGAAACAAATTTAAAATATATTTTCTCTTTAAATTTAAAATTATTCTCTCAATTTCATTCAAGTATATTATTTTAATTTATATTTAATAAAACAATCATAACATAAATTCTCATATATCATAATAAAGTATGAACAAGACTCACTATTTAAATTACTTTATAAGGTTTAACAAATTATATTTTAAATTATTTTTGATATCATGAAAAAGTTCAACTTGAAATTATTTTTGAATGTTGTGAATTGTGGACAGATGAATGCGTTGTAGTTGTTTGTTTCTCCCTCCATTTCAAAAATAAATACCCATTTTATGTTTTAATTTATTTAAAAAGGGATGAATTTTTCTTTTTGTGGCAATACTTTAGTTTCAACTTTCTACGTATCATGCATGCTTAGAACCACAAGATAAAAGATATTTTGGTACATTTGACATAACTTTAATTTATGACCACGATATGCAAAAAAATTCTTTATTTTTTTATACTTGTGTCAAGTTAAAATGGGTAATTCTTTTCTAAATGAAGGGAGGAATATAGTTTTTTATTTTATATTACTCTACTAAATAATTTACTATAACCAAATGTGCAAAGAAAAATTTAATTCATATTTTCCTGTGGACATTTCATGAACAAAATGAAATTGAAATTTTACCACTGACAAAAAAAATTGAAATGAGTATTGTGTATTAGAACTCACAACAAACATTTATAGAAAGTTGTGAAGAAAATTGTGGGGTCTATGTGAGATATTATACAACTTGGAGATATGATTGACATTTACAAAAAGAGGATTATTTTTTCTTTTGTCACTAAAAATAAATATACAAACTTTGAGGCTTACAAAATAAGCAAACAATGCACTTTTTTTTTAAATGATAAGAATGTCCTTGGTCGTCCCAATTACTCACTCTTCTATATAAACTAGATAATGAAGGGCCCGTTTATGGGCTCAATATTATAATTTTAAATATATTTATTGCTATTTAATTAATTTTTCAAAAATATAATCATTAATATTTTTGAACAACCACAAAAAGAAATGTAAGTAGAGATCACGCTATTTAATAAAATATAACTTCTTATCTTCGTAAAATCATATAATAGCTTACAACTTATTTAAGGTTTCATCATCAAAATATCATATATTCTAATACTTATTTTTAACATCAGGACAAACACAAGAGAATAAACAACTAATGGTAATATTTTTCTTTTTCTACTTTATTTAAAAATTTTATAACAGAATAGATTAAAATTATAAATATCTATTCATTAACATTTTATACAGATCATACGAAGCAGTAAAGGGATACTAATTCATACATAAATTGGTTTTAAATACATTTAAATTTGTTTTATGGGTATTTAACAAACGAAAATAAGGACCTACTGGATGAACGTTTTAATGAATCATAATTCTAAAGGATTGCCTTTATGTCTTGTCTTATATACGTTAAAAATAGGAGATCAATTTAATATAATAAATAATTTTTTTAAGTGATATGTCTATCTGATAGGAAAATTTAATATCTCAAATAAAGAGAATCAAAAAAATTAACAGAAGTTAACATGATATATATTGTACTAATTTAACATGAGAAAGTTAATATTACATTTTAAATAAATTATTTAAAATAATTTGAATAGATGCTTAGTAAATAATTATGTTCTCATAAATTATCTTATAGTGTAAATCTTTGTAATGATATGTATCATGTGAAGTTTTGGAATTACAGAGGAATCGCTTATTGTGTTTGATAGATAAACACTTATTCAATGTTTGTGAGTATTTTTTATCATCTTACTATAATATAGTAATCGTTACTTTATGCAATTAAATGTGTGATCAAAATTAATTTTACTCTTTTTTATCTTTTTTGAAACAAATGTGACTATTTGCACATACTTTTATAAACTACGTCTCTTTTTATTTGAATTTATAACATTTTGATTGGACATTGAATTTAAGATATATGAAAAAACATTGCAATATTTCAAATTATCTTTCAAATAAATGAACCTTAAATAGAAGAGTATACCTTTGTGGACTTTTGACAAATAAATAAAATTTAACATGACTAAAATACTGATAACGTTGTAAAATACTAACCAAATAAAAAATGTCAATTCTGTTTTAGAACTGATTAAAAAGAAAAATATATTATTTGAATTGAGACATAGGATGTATTATAATAAACATTCTGATATGATGCATTTAATTTATTTTTTTACTACATATTAAAATAGACTTATAGTTGAGGTGTGTAAAATTAATGTGAAAAATTAAATCATGAATGACATTGAAAAGATTTTAATGAAATGACCATGACGTCTATATTTTTCATTTAAAATAGAGTTGTAGTGGGATTAACATAAAAAAATTATACGAAAATATTTTAAAAATTATGAAAAAACCGTTATACCCTTAGTTATATTTGAAAGTTTTACCTTAGTCATAAATTAACTATCAATAATTTTAGACAAAAATAGTAAAAGAATAATAATGATTATTACAGGCAAAAGTAACTTGTTTATTCTGTGAATTTAGTTAAGAGGAGAGAAAAGCTTTTTTGGACACCACGATTGAAAAAATGTTTAAATGAAAAAAACTTCAAATATAATTTCTTTTGAAATTTAATATTATTCTCCCCATTTGATTTAAGTATATTATTTAAATTTACATTTAATAAAAAGATTATCACATAAGTTCTCATATATCATAATAAAGTATGAACAAAACTAGTTACTTGATTTTTTAAGGTTTAACAAATTATATTTTAAAATTATTTTAGATATCATGAAAATGTTTAACTTGAAATTATTTTTGAATGATGTGAACTGTGGATATATGAATGTCTTGGAGATGTTTGTTACTCTCTCAATTTAAAAAATAGAGACCTATTTCCATTTGAATTTGTTTAAAAAAGAATAGAACTTTTTTTGTTGGCAATACTTTAGTTTTAACTTTCCACGTGTTATGTTTAGAACCACAAGATAAAGGGCATTTTGATAAATTTGACATACTTATTCATATGTTAATTTTCATAATGAAACAATCTACAGTGTTAAATCAATGACAAAATTATTCATATGTTAATTTTTTCAATATAATAAAGAATATATAGTCTTAAATTATAGTATATGAGTAAATTAAATTAAATAATTTATTTTTTTAGGGAGACAATAGATTTATTTTTATTCATATGAATATCTCATATGTTAATTTTCACAATGAAACAATCTAAGATTTTAAGATGATAAATTCTAAGATAATCTCTTAATAGCCAAAAAATTATTCATGAAAATGGAATACCGAAAATAGGTATTAAATGAGTTTATGTTGTATAATTGATAATATAAAGAAATGTTACAGTCTTAAGGTTTATTTATCATTGTAGTGTATAAATTATGCTATGATTTTAAAATTATTTTTCAATATCTGAAAGTTTTTTAATTTGAAATTGAGTATTTCTCTGTTTCAATTTTTTTGTTTGATTTTGATTTGATACGAAGGTTAAGAAAATAAAAATTAATTTTCAATCTTATGTCTTAAATTAATAACATGTAGAATGTCTCAAAATCTATTTTAATCTTGTGGTGTTAAACATGACATGTGAAAAGTTATAATTCAATAGTTTTTAAAAAAAGATAATTTTTTGAAATAAATTTAAACAAAAAGTAAGACAAATAAATTGAATGTATGGACTATCATTTAAATATTTATAATTTTTTTATTATTTTATTTCACTTGTAGAGTAATTAAACATGCAAATAACAACTAATTCTATATTTTATGTGGGTCCATGTGAGATATTATATCAATTGAGATGTGATTGATATTTATAAAAAATAGCTTAACCTTTTTTGTCATTAAAAAATTATGGCCAAGCTTTGATGCCTAAATCACAAGTAAGAAAGATAGAACTTTTTTAGAAATTACAAATATACCCATGGCCGTCCCACTCTTCACTTTTCTATATAATAAAATAATACTAATAATCTATGTTTAAAGTAGAAATTTGTTCAAATGAAAAATTAAGAATTTTTATATTCTTGGAATAGTAGGGATCAATTTGAGGAAAAACTAATGTCTTGATATTTCAAGGGACAAATAAGAAAGTTCACTAATAGAGAAGATCACAGAACATAATAACCTAGGTAAAAATATAATGTGTTATAATGTATGCGTTAAGATGTATTGTGGTATACAAATAGCATGTTTGTAAGGTATTTGTATTTTATATCAAGAAGATAGAAGAAAGAAATATTTTCAAGTTAAAGACCTTTTATCCTTGATAATTAGTATAATTACAAATTTGCCCTTGGCCGTCCTCAACTCTCCTTTCTATATAGTATAGTATAAATATATATATATATATATATATATAAATATATATATATATATATATATATATATATATATATATATATATATATATATATATATATTCTGTGGCTAAACTATTTAGCCACAATTTAGATATAGCGTAAATAAAAGTGAGGTATTTGTTGTTGTACTTATATAAATTTGAATTGTAGCTTGCTTTTGATGGTCTTTTGTCTAATACCAAGCATTGTATTGAGAACTTTGAAAAATATGCAATCGGCAAATTCTTCCTCTGAATTTCATGTAGACAGTGAAATTTTATTTGATAAATTCATATTAAATTTGGATTAAATATTAAATTCATGAGATGTTGGTCAAGTCAAACTATTGATTAATAAAGTTGGATTCAGTTCTAAGTTAAAAATTAGTTATATAACTTAAATTAAATCCAATTACATTTGGACCATTCTATTAAGTTGACAAGTCAAGTCCAACTCATGCTCTTCAAGCCCAAGGCTTGGAGACCAAATTACCCCCAAGCCCTAGCTCATACCTATATATAGGGTCTTCATTGATGATATGCAAGTCTTTTGCATACCAACAAGTCTTCGTCTTCAAGTGATGAGTCGCAAGTCTCCATACCTCCACGACTGTGAAGCTTGGCTCCACGAATCTCCACGATTGTGAACAGAGCTTGGGTCCACATTTGTGGTGAAATTCCAACAAATTCTGACAATCGAGAACAAATCAAACAACGGGAGAAGAAGAATCAGAGGATTACATCTTTTTATTTAAAATTCTATAAAGATTGTAACCCCGCGCATATTTTGAAATCAAATACTATTATTTGACGCTATTTTTGTTATTTTGATTGCTTTTTTCAGGAAAGAAACTTAGTCGCTTACCGAGAGGTATGGTGAAATAAAAATTCCTATTGACAAATTTGAATTACCATACTCTTGTTCTTCATAAGTTTTCCCTTTGATTGATAACTGGCTCTATATTACACATCAAAATGGTGTAAAAGATCTCATCTTTGGAGTTCATAAATCTTTGTTTCCTATTTTCAGAATCTTGGGAAAACAGTCATTAAGAGAATTGATTATAAGCAATTGTTATCCGATGAGTGTCTCGTTATCTAGTGACATGACAAACTGCAATTCTTTGCGAAAGTTTTCTCTAATGAATGCCCAGTTAGACGAGAACATGCTTCAAACAGCTTGTTGAGAAGTATGAAAACAAATTTGTAGTGTGGTGATTGACAAACAAAAATCTGGTTCACCACTTGTTGTCTTTTGTATGTTGTATCATGTGAACCAGGTCCTAGAACAGGTGAAGTAAATGCATAAGGACATCAGGTACAAATAATAAAGATTAAGCCATGAAATTAAAAAGTAAAGAAGTGAGAAACAAATAAAGGAGCAAAGAAGAAAACAAATAAAGGAGCAAAGAAGTAAATAAATAAAAAGGAGAAACAGAGTGCAAAGAGAAGTCATGCAATCGCCTTATAAGGAAAGGAATCACATAATTCCTTATAGAAAACCAAAATCTATTTGGAGGAAAAGGCCTAGTCCGAGATATTCCAGAGTATGTTAAATCTCCAGAATATATATGGCATGAAGACCATTGAGAGTCGTACCTATTACATATCCACGAAAATTATCATCTTGGGGGAAATAGCCATTGGAGCAAACAACTGCAGGATTTCATCACTACAACATAGAAACCTGATTCGTAGTTTGTGATCGAGTTTGCACTATTGAATATTGATGTTTGGGTAGGTAAAGGCTAGAGTTATTAGTCTTCATTGAGTTCATTAGTTGGAGTAAATTAATGAGTTTTGATCCTATAATTGGATAGATTCTGAGTTGTAATCTTTTCTATTATTGAACGTTGTTTAGTTGTGAGTGTGAGAAATAAGAAGTGGATTTGACTTCTTATTTGTGAGGTATTGTAACAAGAGGAGGTTTGAATTCTTGTTTGTGAGGTGTTGTAACAAAAAGTGGATTTGACTTCTTGGAGTGCTTGTATAGTGGGTTGAACAGTTGTAGTAAATTGTTGAGTTGTGAGTTAAGAGTTAGTTTCTAGAATTGCGGGGCCTGTAATCTTGAACAAAGCTCTTTGAAGTTAGTGGAGATTGATGGTGAAATCCTACACATTGTAGTCGTGGTTTCTTACTCCCTTGAGGAAGGGTTTTTTCTGGTAAAATTTGTGTTGCCCTTTATTCTACTGTTTATTGTTTACTGTAATTTCCAGGATCAGGTTCCAAATATGTGTGTTAGAATTAATTAATTCGTTCAAAACTATACTTAAAAATTGTTGGTTGATTATCAGTTTCGTCTTTAAGTATTGTTCTGGATTGAAAAAGATTGAGTTGTTGAATCTTCAAAAGATCAAGTCAATTCCATCAAAACAAGTAGAAACCAGTTTCTTAAAATCTTCATGCCTAGTCTTGAACACTTGTCTATTTCTATATCTCAATCCATAAAGTACTTGAGGATTAATACTGGAGGGCATACAGGAGATTGATCCTTCAAATTTGGTATGACTTGAGTATAATGTAGATCAAATTCCAAAATTTAAAATTGCATGTCAATTGAAGTACTCAGAAGTCATTCTTGACTATGAAGACAATTTAAATGTTGCATAGTTTTGTAAATTGAGGAAGTTTCTATCAAATTCAACCTCTTCATCTCGGGTTTCCCTTTATTTTGACCAATGCAAAAAGATCAATATGAAAGATCTGGGAGTGCTCAACTTTTGTGGATTTTATGTTATGGATTTGTCATTTTAGGAGACTAAACCTACACTTAAGTGTTAAAATGATTACATGTTTCATTGATCCTGTCACACCCCTATTTTTACAGCCCCAATCCTGCTAAGGTATTGGTTTTAGAGAAAAATATATTTTTCTAAATAAAGTGACGTTTTGAATAAGGGATTATTTATTTTACAGAGTTGCCACTTGGAATTGAGTTTGGGTGTTCCAAGTCACCTTATTGAATCCCTATTCAAAAGGAAATTACTCTTAATTTTTGGTCTACAAATTAGAAATCCAGATAAGGAATTCTGTTGACCGACGAGAAGGTGTTAGGTACCCCACTTATGCCTGCTTAAATTAATCTCTTAGATATATAATATTTGTTAGCCTAAAAGTGAATTCTGTCCTGCTTTTATTTATTGAGAATTTATTAAAAACTGCCTTGATGCGTGGCTTAACGATAGTAGTACTTTTTGGCCTTACCACGAGTTTTGATATATTTCTCGCGCCTTTGAGGCATTTATGAGTCGTCCCCATTTTCCTAGTCTAAATAAGCACCTAATAGGTTTAAAATCTACCCAACCCAATTCAATCGGTTTCAAATGGTAGATTAATTTAATTATAACGAATGGTCGGTAGCAGGACTTTCCAACTTCATCGTTAATTTTCACTTGTATATTAAATTCTTAATTTTCTAAACATCAATAACATAAATCATTTTTTTTCAAGTTCGCTCCCTTACAAATGAGTTTTTCCTCTCTTTTATTTTGATAACATGATAGGTCTTGAATAAATTCGTAACCTTTTCACACTAATTAAGCCTTAAAAAATTGTTTCGGCCCGTTATATAGACTCCCCCAAATCATCTTGAAATAATCAATTAGATATTCAATAACAGATTCCATAAGCAATTTATGAAATAAAAAAGAATTCTTTAATTACATCTTTTCAAAGTATTGTTTAATTACTTTAAACTAGACCCATGAAACTCATTTAAGAGATCATTATTAAAGAAATCACTAGTTAAAAAAATTGAACATAGATCATGAAACATTGTTATTTGGATCAATTTGCATTCAAGGATTTCAGTTAAAATTATAAGTGCTTATTTAACATAATATAACTAACTTGGATAGCAAAAATGGAATTACAAAAACTCAAAGACAAGGACAACTTGCTCCTAATATCAATGAGTAAAATAAGTAAAGAAAACAAACAAAAGAACTTAAAGTAACCCAAGAAAATTAAAAAACCAAACTGACGGTTTATTAATTTGAAACATTTGATTAGCGAGTATTTCGAATCAATTTTAACCATAAGAAAAAAATAGAACAATTTACATGGACTGAATAACATATGACACCATTTAAACACCTTTATTCATGCTTTAATTATAATATTATGATTACAACTCGCATGACAAAATTAACCGATTTTAGAAAGTAAGATCATTGTCACCAAAACCACAAAATAGAGATCCGAACTCAACTTCCAACTCCTTTTTATATGTAATTTCAAAATGATATTACATATATCTTTTGCGGGATGGCATTGTCAGTGAAAATAGAAATGAATACCACAACTCAAAACAATTAACATGCTAAGTCGATTACAAAATGATGCAATTGTTCAGGAAAAATACGCACAGGAAATAAACTTTGCCATTTACATGCATTTTTAATAACTTAGCATTGTCTAGTTAAAACTAACCTCATGCTTTTATTTATATTTTATCACTACTGTACAGATTTCAACTTCTTCCTTGGTCCGTTTGTATTACTTTTTCTTTCGACGAACTCTCAATCCATGTTTCAAGCTTTCATCGTCTAAGTTTATAATAATGGAGGACTCAAGGAAACAAAACTAACAGAATCAGTGAACCAATTAGCAAATTGTTAAGTCCATTTTCAGTAAGCGAAAGCCAAGAGGAAAGAAATGAATTAAACCACCATTAACTAAAGATATTCAAGAGGAAAAGGAAATATCGAACCGATTATAGATTTAACCAAAATGAAAATTGAAAGAAAAGGAACGAAAAACCGGAATCATCGTTGGAACACAAACATCACATGTTCATTTATCACATTATTATGCCACAATAGAAGATTTGAGGGTTACCTCTTTTAAAAATAATTCCTAACAACAACAAGAAGAAGCCTCGAACTTAAACCGTGAACAAAACTCAAAGTCTTTTGATGTGAGGAATTTTTGGTTGTTATTTTCCCTTTGTTGTCTGTGAATGTTCTCCAAGTTTATTTCTTCTTAGTTTTCTCCTGTGTTGTTCAATGTCCTCCCCCTCTAAGTGTTTGTGTTGTTGGTTTATATAATAGTGTGTTGTGTGAGTTGTGAAAGTGAGAGAATTATGGGATGTGGGGAAAGAATGGGACGTGGGGAAGGTTAGGAGAGTGGTGTTTAGGGAGTGGGTATGTGGGGAGTAGTTTAGGTTTTTTTTTTTTTTTAATAATTATTTTAAATTAATGTTTTAAATAAAAATAAAGAAAATAAAAAAGAAAATAAAACTTATCTAAAACCAATAAAATACAAGTTAAATAATTAGTCTTAAAACATGATTACAGAGTATTAATATCACTAGATTATTTATTAAAAGTTAAAAGAAGAAACCAAATATAGTTTAGCAAATTTTCTTTTCCTATAAATAAATAAATAAATAAATAAGCAATAAAAAACTTATTTAAAAATATGACTTTATTTTTGTAGTTTTCAAGCAATCTTGTAAAAATAAGATAAAAATTAAATATATATTAAACACTAAATGACGTAAAACATTCAGTTTGGTAAAAAATTAGGTATTTACAGAATGCCCCTCTTTGCTTGAAAATATGGAGAATTTTCAAGCAAAGAAGCAAACATGACTAATTTGTGGCCCAACTGTTTATTCAAAAGTAATACGTAAATAAGTAGAAAAGAGGTGTGACCAAACCTTGGCTTTGGGCATTCTACATATCTCGGGTTATAAGAGAATCAAGTCACATGTAGTTCAAATAGGCGTTGGAATGAATGGATGAGTTGGAGAGTCGAGGTGAGGTCCCGCTGAGTTTTCGGTCCGTGACTCATTTTATTACATCAGAAAAAGAAAAAGTAAAACTAAAAATGAAAGATAAGAGATCCTATCTATTCTAATTGTCTTGATTCTCTTGCTTCAGATCTTCCTCCTGGATCTCCAGTTATCGCCTCACCTTCTTCTAGTAGGTATATTGATCTCAAAATTTGATCTTGAAGTTAGGATTTGAGACTTGAACTTGAAACTTAGATTGAGTCGTTGGTGCTCCTCCCAAGGATCATTCATAGAATATTATTTGATACTTATTCTCTTGGTCAGAAGATATGAAGATGACTCTGAGATGTTGGGCCACTACAGATGCAAAGATGACTTTGTATTTTCAAACTAATCATTCTTCTCTAATCAAATCAGAGATGGAATTCCATTCCCGGCATTAAACCTGTGTTTTGCAGAAAACGTGCAAGCCATCAAAGAAAACAAAGCAAAACAAACAAAATTTTCTGCCTCAGTTTGCTCTAGAAAAATTTTGTGAGTTATTAAAAAAAACTATAAACTAGTTTAAAAATAAATAAATAAATAAAAATAATAGAAATCTAGGGGATGACGCCCTATGAAGATGAATAAGAAAAATTAGAAAATGGTGTTTCCTAAGATGTCGACTAGGGGATGACGCCCTATAAAGACGAATAAGATGTAAACTAGGGGATGATGACCAATGAAGACGAATAAGATGTCAACTAGGGGATGACGTCCTATGAAGACGAATAAGATATCAACTAGGGGATGACTCCCTATGAAGACGAATAAGATGTCAACTGGGTGGTGACACCCTATGAAGACAAAATAAGATGTCCACTAGGGGATGACACCCTATGAAGACGAGATAAGATGTCAACTAGGGGATAGAGACCTATGAAGACGAATAAGATGTCAACTAGGGGATGGCGCCCTATGAAGACGAGATAAGATGTCAACTAGGGGGTGGCGCCCTATGAAGACGAATAAGGTGTTAACTAGGGGATGATGCCCTATGAAGACGAAATAGAATGTCAACTAGGGGATGAAGTCCTATGAAGACGAATAATAAAAATTAGGAAATGGTGTTTCTTAAGATGTCAACTAGGGGATGGCGCCCTATGAATACGAAATAAAATGTTAACTAGGGGATGGCGCCCTATGAAGACGAGATAAGATGTCAACTATGGGATGGCGCCCTATGAAGATGAATAAGAAAAATTAGGAAATGGTGTTTCCTAAGATGTCAACTAGGGGATGGCGCCCTATGAAGATGAAATGAGATGTCCACTAGGGGATGACGTCTTATGAAGACGAATAAGATATCAACTAGGGGATGACGCCCTATGAAGATGAATAAGATGTCAACTAGGGGATGGCACCCTATGAAGACGAGATAAGATGTCAACTAGGAGATGGAGCCCTATGAAGATAAATAAGATGTCAACTAGGGGATGACGCCCTATGAAGACGAGATAAGATGTCAACTAGGGGATGGCGCCCTATGAAGATGAAATAAGATGTCAACTAGGAGATGGCGCCCTATGAAGACAAATAAGATGTCAACTAGGGGATGGCGCTTTATGAAGATGAGATAAGATGTCAACTAGGGGATGGCTCCCTATGAAGATGAAATAAGATGTCAACTAAGGGATGACGCCCTATGAAGACGAATAAGATATCAACTAGGGGATGACGCCCTATGAAGACGAGATAAGATGTCAACTAGGGGATGACGCCCTATGGAGACGAGATAAGATGTCAACTAAGGTATGTCGCCATATGAAGACGAGATAAGATGTTAACTAGGGGTTGATGCCCTATGAAGACAAATAAGATGTCAACTAAGGGATGACGCCCTATGAAGACAAATAAAATATCAACTAGGGGATGACACCCTATGAAGACAAAAGGAAATGTCAACTAGGGGATGACGCCCTATGAAGACGAATAAGAAAAATTAGGAAATAGTATTTCCTAAGATGTCAACTAGGGGATGATACCTTATGAGGACGAAGAGAATTAGGGAATTTTGTTCCCTAAAGAGTACTCAGGAGATGTTTTACCTGTTGAGGTAAGTGAGATTTTTTTTTATTAAAAAAATGCCCCAGTATTATACCTTTTAGGGATGTAAGAAAAATTATTCAGCGAGACCGAAACCTATTGTAGGATTTCCTACGTATCTTGCGTAGCAAGAATCAGGTCTAACGTAGTTCACAAGAGATTTTTTTTTAATTATGTGCTTTGTAAATATCTAGAGAATGAAAGAATGAAGTTAATTCATTTCTTGACTTCAATTGGTACCAACAATTAGCATTATGATTGAATTATCTCTAATTACTTTCGAGGAAAAATCAAGATCAACTTAGAAGTGATCCCTATAGTTTCAAATGGTACCTCGAATATACTTAATTTTCGACAAGATCTTTTTATCTTGCCTCAATCAAGTGTTTAAAATTTTTCTTATCCTCAAGTTTCAAGTGTCGTTACCACAACTAAAGTCCTAATTTACTCATAATAAAAGAGTTCAGATTTGAGGACATTAAAGAATCACTCACACTCAGAAATATATTCAATGCATCAATGAGATACCATAAGCTTGACAATCATGTAAGTATCCACTAGTGTGAGAACACTCAAAATGGAATCATGTAGGACTTTTCATTGGTTGATATTGTAGGCTTAGGGACAAGTAGGATGATATTTGGGAGTTAAGTGATTAATTTCTCAATGAGCACTGCATTGTTTCCATGCTTTTGCTATTTGTTGCGGTTCGACGCTCGATCTTCTTTGTTGTGCTTCTTTTCCCTTTGTTTTGTATTTGTTTCGACTTTGTTTGAACCTTGTGCTGAAGCTTTTCCCCTTTTATTTTTGATAAATGTATTTTCTTAATCTTTTTTTTTATGATGATGAGGATTCTCCATCTTTGTTGGAGTTTTTCCTTTTTTTTCAATGGGGTTTTTGCTCTTTTTTCTTTGAAGTCCTCTTTTATTTTTGTTCTCCTAGGGCTATACGTTCTTTGGCTTTGACGCTTTTGATCTTGAATCTTCATTAACAACTTGTACGTATTTAGTGTGCTCAAGGAGGTGGGCCAAAAGAGGGCTAGTGTATATAAGCACTCAAAAGATATAGGCTCAGATGTGGTAATCCAAGGAAAAGGTTTCAGGATCAAAGGGGGTAATTCTTGGGATTAATGTCATTTGGTGGGTTGTGGAATGCACAATCGGACCAAAGAAGGCCTACTATCCTTTCCCAAACCAAGTGTATCTCAGAATTTTGCCTCAACAGATATTCAAGCCAAGTTCTAGATCAACAGAGTGATGCCTTTGAATTTTCAATCTAAAGCTCACCACTCAATACATATGTAACAGTGAGGTAAGATTTATTTTAAACTTGACTTAGAAAAAGAAAACTTTGCAAGTGAACTTTAGTATAATTAGAGGCATCAAAAGAATCTGCAGTTCACAATCAAGTTGGTCCACTCTATCGTATCTCATAATACACTTAATTTTTTTCTCAATTCATATTGTTAAGTATGTTGGTACCAATTATTAGGTCAAGATTTATTTTTTTAGATAAGACCGAACTCAAAAAAAGAGTTTCCTGCGTATCTTGTTGAAACAAGAATCAGGTCAAACGTAGTTCAGGAAGCTTAAAAGATGAAGCAAGAATTTTTTCTTTTTTGAATTTTGAATTAGGAAAAACTTATTTTTTCTGTTCTATTTTGTTTTTGAAATCTTAATAAACACTTTTGTTTTACTTTATATAAGTATTTCTTTTAGAAGAAGACTAATGTCCTTTATTTTATTTTTTTCAAATTTAATGAGGATCACCGAACCTAAGAAAGGTTGCCTACGTATCTCACTGAGATGAGAATCAGGTGTGTGTAGTTCGTGAAGCAGGAGACATGAAGAAATCCGCTTTTTATTTGAAAAGAGAATGATTTTATTGAATTTATTAATAATTTTTTTTTTAATTTTTGAAAACAAATTGATTGATTTTTTTTATAAGGATCAAAACTTTCTTTTTTTTTTCTTAAGAAAATACAACCTTCGTTTTTGAGGATCACGGAATCCGTGGACGGCTGCCTATGTATCTCGCGGAGATGAGAATCAGGTGTGCGTAGTTCGTCCAACTAGGGACAAATTCGATAATTTAGAAAATTATTTTTGTTTTTTATTGTGAAAGCAAATCTCGCACGTCATTTGAGTTTTGAAAAATGATAGGTTTTAGAGAGCAATTTTCAGCCTCTCTTACGCTAATGGATTCTAAAGTCGGTCAACATTCGAAACAGCTTGATGTTAATGCAACTAGTAGCACAGAGAATGGATAGTCTTAAAAGTAGGTACTTTTCGACATTCAAACCTTTGTCAAGCCTCCATTAAGTCAAAAATGCACGTGATGAAAATAAAGTAGAGTCTAACAGGGATGACCATGTCTAAGTTTCAGTTATGCTAGGTTTAAACTGGTGGACTTAAGTATCTAGACTGGCAGTAAAACGAGCAGACAACTCGAGTCAGCAAGGGATAACTTTACCAGTAGCAGTGCTTTCTAACCTCACTGTTGATCCTTCCCATCCTAAATCATGTGTGACTATAGAATCCTTTCCAGGAGCGTTGCCACATCTCTGGTATCTCAAGCTCGGGAGCGTATAATGCATCTCCGAATATAAAGTATCTCAGAATACTTAGATGGGTGCGCGAGAGAAGACAATTTATATCGTAATTCAAATAATATCATAGCAGTAAACAAGTACACAAATAGCATATTTCAAACAACAAATATAATATTCAAAAATAAATAAAGCCAAACAAGTCAATATACAAGCTCAAATTCTGGTTATTCCCCAGCAGAGTCGCCATTTGTCACACCCCTATTTTTACCGCCTCAACCCCACTAAGGAGTTGGTTTTAGAGAAAAATGGGTTTTTCCAAATAAAGTGACGTTTTGAATAGGGATTATTTATTTTACTGGGTCGCCACTTGGAATTGAGTTTGGGTGTTCCAAGTCACCTTATTGAATCCCTATTCAAAAGGAAATGACTCTTAATTTTGGTCTGTGAATTAGAAATTCAGATAAGGAATTCTGTTGACCGAGGGGAAGGTGTTAGGCACCCCTCGAGTTCCTGGTTCTAGGACGGTCGCTTTAATGACTTACGTCTGGCTTAAATTAATCTCTTAGATATATAATATTTTTTAGCGTAAAAGTGATTTCTGTCCTATTTTTATTTATTGAGAATTTATTAAAAACTGCCTTGAAGCGTGGCTTACCGATAGTAGTACTTTTCGGCCTTACCACAAGTTTTGATATATTTTTCGCACCTTTGAGGCATTTATGAGTCGTCCCCATTTTCCTAGTCTAAATAAGAACCTAATAGGTTTAAACCAACCCAATTCAATCGGCTTTAAATGGAAGATTAATTTAATTATAACGAATGATCAGTAGCAGGGCTTTCCAACTTCATCGTTAATTTTCACTTGTATATTAAATTCTTAATTTTCTAAAGATCAAGAATGTAAATCATTCTTTTTCAAGTTCTCTCCCTTACAAATGAGTTTTTCCCCTCTTTTATTTTGACAACATGATAGGTCTTGAATAAATTCGTAACCTTTTCACACTAATTAAGCCTTAGAAAATTATTTTGGCCCGTTATATAGACTCCCCAAAATCATCTTGAAATAATCAATTAGATATTCAATAACATATTCCATAAGCAATTTATGAAATAAAAAAGAATTCTCTAATTACATCTTTTCAAAGTATTGTTTAATTACTTTAAACAAGACCTATGAGACTCATTAAAGAGATCATTATTAAAGAAATCACTAGTTAAAAAAAATTGAACATAGATCATGAAACATTGTTATTTGGATCAATTTGCATTCAAGGATTTCAGTTAAGATTATAAGTGCTTATTTAATATAATATAACTAACTTTGATAGCAAAAATGGAATTACAATAACTTAAAGACAAGGCCAACTTGCTCCTAATATCAACGAGTAAAATAAGTAAAGAAAAGAAACAAAAGAACTTAAAGTAACCCAAGAAAATTAAAAACCCAAACTGACGGTTTATTAATTTGAGACATTTGATTAGCGAGTATTTCGAATCAATTTTAACCATAAGAAAAAAATAGAACAATTTACATGGACTGAATAATGTATGACACCATTTAAACACCTTTATTCATGCTTTAATTATAATAGTATGATAACAACTCGCATGACAAAATTAACCGATTTTAGAAAGCAAGAACACTGTCTCCAAAACCTCAAAATAGAGATCTGAACTCAACTTCCAACTCCTTTTTATATCTAATTTCAAAATGATATTACATATTTATTTTCCGGGATGGCATTGTCAGTTAAAATAGAAATGAATACCACAAAGCAAAACAATTAACATGCTAAGTCTATTACAAAATGATGCAATTGTTCAGGAAAAATACGTACAGGAAATAAACTTTGCCATTTACATGCATTTTTAATAACTTAGCATTGTCTAATTAAAACTAACCTCATGCTTTTGTTTATATTTTATCACTACTGTACAGATTTCAACTTCTTCCCTGGCCCGTTTGTATTTCTTTTTCTTTCGATGAACTCTCAATCCATGTTTCAAGCTTTCATCGTCTAAGTTTATAATAATGGAGGACTCAAGGAAACAAAACTAACAGAATCAGTGAACCAATTAGCAAATTGTTAAGTCCATTTTCAGTAAGCGAAAGCCAAGAGGAAAGAAATGAATTAAACCACCATTAACTAAAGATATTTAAGAGGAAAAGGAAATATCGAACCGATTATAGATTTAACCAAAATGAAAATTGAAAGAAAAGGAACGAAAAACCGGAATCATCGTTGGAACACAAACATCACATGTTCATTTATCACATTATTATGCCACAATAGAAGATTTGAGGGTTACCTCTTTTGAAAATAATTCCTAACAACAACAAGAAGAAGCCTCGAACTTAAACCGTGAACAAAACTCAAAGTCTTTTGATGTGAGGAATTTTTGGTTGTTATTTTTCCTTTGTTGTCTGTGAATGTTCTCCAAGTTTATTTCTTCTTAGTTTTCTCCTGTGTTGTTCAATGTCCTCCCCCTCTAAGTGTTTGTGTTGTTGGTTTATATAATAGTGTGTTGTGTGAGTTGTGAAAGTGAGAGAATTATGGGATGTGGGGAAAGAATGGGACGTGGGGAAGGTTAGGGGAGTGGTGTTTAGGGAGTGGTTTTGAGGGAGTGGGTATGTGGGGGAGTAGTTTAGGTTTTTTTTTTTATTATAATTATTTTAAAATTAATGTTTTAAATAAAAATAAAGAAAAATAAAAAAGAAAATAAAACTTATCTAAAATCAATAAAATACAAGTTAAATAATTAGTCTTAAAATATGATTACGGAGTATTAATATCACTAGATTATTTATTAAAAGTTAAAAGAAGAAAACAAATATAGTTTAGCAAATTTTCTTTTTCCTATAAATAAATAAATAAATAAACAATAAAAAACTTATTTAAAAATGTGACTCTATTTTTGTAGTTTTCAAAATTTTAAAAGCAATCTTGTAAAAATAAGATAAAAATTAAATATATATATTAAACACTAAATGGCGTAAAACATTTAGTTTAGTAAATAATTAGGTGTTTACAGATATCTATACGAAGAATTCGAGTCATTCTACTTCTCATAACAGTAAGCTTTGGCATAGACAATCACAGAAAGTAAAACCCTGTAAATTTGATTCGAAAAATACTATCGAAAGAAGTTGGAAGCAAGCCGAGCCTTAGAATATGGGAAAAAATATTTTTTTTTATTAGATTGGTGATGCAATTAATTTTTCTCTAGAGTTTACTACTCTATTTGTCTGGACTCAGTCACATCTAGCTTTAATTTTTTATCCTACATAATGCTGTGATAGACATTTAATTTATTCTCTGGGTTGTACATCCTTTTATATTGTTGTGATAGACATTTAATTTATTCTCTGGGTTGTACATCCTTTTCTTAGATCTTAGAAGTATGGAACTGCACTTCATTTTTTTTTTTCCGTTTCTCAAGTCATGTTAAATACAGCTTCAAGATTCGGTTTCAATGCTTCTGGAGATTAAAACAAAATCCACAATACTTCAATCACATCCATTTAACACGCCAGATAATAAGTGTTTGTTTCTATAGAATCTTGACGAAGTCAACATACAATATCGTTTACTCAACTTGCTGGCACGTATACCATTTTTACAACCAAAGTATAAACCAAGGAACCGTATTTTACTTCTCCTGAGATGCTCATTATAGTATAATCAATTTGGTGTACCCATGTTTTAGCTGGATGTTCATAGAGACAATCAACACAGTACAATTAGGAACGAGACATCTTCCTTTGATGGAGTTTCCGTTGTCTATTTTGTAAGACCTTATAAATTTTGACTAATTTATTTTGGATCCTCCCACATGTTTAATGATAATATTTTACTTGACTCATAATAAGGGATGTTAAAGGGATTTTTGGGAAGTGTTTCGAAATTTTTGTAAAGCGTCCAGGTTCATTTTGGGACCCCGAATGTGAAAAATGTGAAAAATGTCTTTTTGTGTGATTTGACTATTTTATCCCTTCCCATATTTGCCTTGTGGTATTTCTAGGGTGTGGGGTGATCGACATAAGTTTTGATGTATTTTGATGTCATTTATGTGATATTGTGGTTTTTGGAGGTTTCGAGAGCCTTATAGTATAAATGACATATTGTGGTTTTTGGAGGTTTCAAGTGTCTTATAGTGTACTTCAGTTGTTTTATTTTGATTTGTGTGACGGATGGCAAAAAGGACTGCGTCAGCAGATTCGGAACAACAATTTTAGGATGGTAACATGTTTGGTTTGATTTTACGATTTTTAAATCTTATTTAGACCCTCGATCCAAAAAGTTGTGATTTTGAGATTTGAGGGGTCAAATTTGTGAAAATGACGTATTTTCAAAAATCTAATATTGCCAATGAGTTTGAAGCATTGAATTTTATAGGGTATCAAAGTTCGTTTGCATTCACGGGATTTCAGATAAATTCTAAGAGGGCCCGGGGAGACTTGGAATGCACCAAGTCCCTAGCTTGTGCACCCGCAATCGCGACACTCCTGTTGCAATAGCTAGGTACTATGATCGCGACATCTTGTCCGCGATATCGATACCTCTGCCAGGTCAGGTCCTGCGATCGTGGCCTAAGGTACATGATCGCGAGTGTCAGATATAAATACCTGGATTTCGCCATTTTTTCACCAATTTTGAGACTTTGAGCTTAGTTTTTCGTTGTTTTAAGAAATTTTCTCTATTTTAAAGCTTGGTTAAGATCCATTACACTTATTTAAACTAATTCTTCCATATTTAATATTAGATTCTTATTTTAATTCGAATTTGAAAGTAGAAATTGGGGATTTTGGCCCCGAAGGTTCAAAATTGTATTTCTTCGAACCAAGCCCCAAATTCAACACTTTTTTCACTTGAATAATGTTCGTAATCCTATAATTACTAGTTTTTCTCAATTTCACCTTCAAAACAATCTCGAATCTTGACTTTAAAATAGATTTTGAAGGTTTTATCCGGTAAAGCTTGAAAATGATTTTCTTCAATTTGAACCTCATTTTTAACTCCATTTTGCTTGGGCTTTCAGCTGTAGACTCCTAAAAATACGGAGAACACAAATAAAGTTATGATTTTGTCTTTCTTTTTCGAAAATCCAATTTGGGGGTCCGTTTTGACCCCGAATCTAATATACGCAATGCGGGTATCGTTGGTTTTATTTTGACGTGTAGATTCTATATTTTTTTATTTTAGTTAATTTTTGGGCCGTTCATGAGAAGTAAGGGTTGGGATTGAAGTCTTTTGTTGTGGTTTTTGGCCTTTGAGGTAGGTTATGGCTTAACTCTTTTAGACTGGGTTGGGTAGTTACTTTGATACAAAATGCATGTTAAGAGGATGGGAACTAATCTTGAATTTGTTTATCTTAATATGTTGAGCCTGTGTGGGTCCTATATGTGATATATGTTATGGTTTGGAAATTTTATGTTTTATGTGTGACCATGTGGGGTCCTATGTGATGGTGATAGCCTTGAATACTTGATGATAATTGTATCTTGTGTGATGAAATAGCCTATTGTTGTACCATTTGTGTATTATGATATATTCATACTCTATTGGAATATGAAACATATGTAAATTCATGGATGGTAGAAAATAATGAGTAGATATTGGCTCACATGATTGTAGAAATATATCTGTCACACCTCAAATCCTATTGGGGCGGACTAGCACCCGTAACTGAGGAGGCCCGGGAGAACCAGCTCATAACCTTATACTTCCCATGCATACCTCTATGAAAACCCTAAATTCGGACAACATCATGTCGCATATAAAAGGAAATAATCACCTGTATAAGCTCAAGCACACATATATATGTATATACAATACTTGGCCGTTGGAGCCATCACGTCTATTAACAAAACACCACCTTGACTGTACATTAGGTCTACAAAGCGTCTAGATAATACACAGAGTTTAACTAAGTTCGGGACACACTCCGTCATATAACTAACTTCTATACACTACCAAAAGTGTCTGGATATGACACGAAAAACCCCGAAGCAAACTGGAGCTCACCAAAAGTAGCTGGATATCCTGGCTCCTACTTGTGCGGTATATGAGCTGAGGTACCTATGCCTGCAACATGAAATGCAGGTCCCCCGTGGGGGACTTCAGTACGAAATATGTACTGAGTATGTAAGGCTGTATATAATCACATATGATATAGGAGCTCAATAGAAATCAAAAACAAGTGAATAAATCGTTATAAGAGTGGACCACACTTACTAGAACTTGTGACAACCTCTACATTGTATTTATTCAATCACTTTACCTTCGTTCTTATCATCTTTGTAATCATTATTGTATTGTACTGTGACCATTAGGCTGCCTCCAGTACACATCAACTGGGATCGACCCATGATAGGCTTATGGCCCTGGGATACCACCCATAAACACATAAATAGGGATCGACCCATGATAGGCTTATGCCCCTGGGATACCACCCGATAAGAGAGAACTTCTATCACGTAGTTCAATTAATCTTTGAGATTGTTATTTCGGTCGCCACCTCATTTTTGATACTTTGAAACAATGATACATCAATAAGAGAAATATAAATAGACCATCAATGCAATAACGATGAAATAAGAACTCATTGGCACATCAATGGAGTGTTTTGGAGTCATCAATGCCATAACAATGAAGTAGAAACTTATTGGTATATTGATAACGCTCAATCTACAGCTCTCGTAGGAGTGTAAAGCGGTCGCTGTCAAATATATAACCCAACTGGGTTGGGTATCTATCCCACAGGGAATAGCTTGGTCAACAAGTAAGCGAAGGTTACTAGACTTTTAGTGCAGGTCTCGTAAAGAGGGGGGATTGTAACGTACAATTGATGTAAACAAAATAATAAAGTAAAAGCAGAAAATAGAAGAGTAAAAACGGTTTGCTTGGTAGGTTGTTGATCAATGAGAATTGAGAAGTTGGGGTTATGTCCACCTTATGAGTTATACGTTTCTATTGGCTATGAGTTGTGCGGAATTCAGACATGCATATGCTTATAGAGAATTGTATTCGATGGTAAATCCAAGCGTCTTTCGACCTCAACAAGGACTATTTCACTTTAACTCTTTCGAGCTTAAAGCGTATCTAACGGTACAAATTCTCCAAGAGGTTAATCCAGTTATGACACTAACTTTTTAATAGGGGATGGGACCCTACTACCTTGACATTATCTGTTTTCCAGACATATAACTTTTCTTTCGAACAAGTTAATGCTATACTGGCGTATTCTATGCGTTGTAACCATAAGAATTTGCATTAAGATGAAGAGAATAATGATATAAGCAGCATACGTGTCACGAATTTACAAACTCATAGCAATAGATAGTATCTCATACGGCTTCCATACCCCAACAGAGAAGTTTAGTTACCCATGAGTGCAAAGGAAAGCACAATCGACATTGTTATTATACCACAATAAAGATCTCGTGTAGTAAAGTGTGGTAGGCGTTAGGCGTGAACTCCCTTGCAAAGTAACGTTTCTCTTGTTGTGGAAAATAAGGGTTGAATAGATGAATAGAAGAAGAATAAAAAGTAGAATTAATGGAAGAATTATAATCCGAGTTGTAAGTTGTGGAATAAGAAGTAGAATGAAAATTAGAACTAGAATGAGAATAATAAAAATCTCTAGCAAAATAGGGTATTTATAATACTCCTATCCTATTCCTACTAAGCTAATGCATTACTTAACCCAATCCTACTAGGTTAATGTATCATTATCCTAATCCTAATGAATTACTGCATTATTATCCTACTCCTAATAGGTTACTGTTGGTCCCCAAAGTCTTCAGAAATGCTGTTTTTGCCCAAGACAGGTTTTCCTTGCATCACTTTCAGTCCATGGGCGCCCAAACGCTGCTCTCCTTCTTTCGTGAAGCTTCCTTTGGCGTCAAGTTATCCATAAAATGCTGAAATCTGCATCATTTATACCTGAAAACTTGCTAATCATGTTCGTTAGCTCACTTACAGGAAAAAGGACTAAAAGTGCATGAAATATACAATTTGTTCTCAAAACTTGGCTAAAATATGGGCAAAGTCTAGTGCTATAGGCGTGTAAATTCGCCTATCATCATATATCAATGAAACGTTTTGGAGTCATTAATAGCACATGGATCTTGTTTGAGTAACCGGATACCTTCTGACATTCATTAGTGCAATAAACATGTAAGATTTGGAAAACAAGTAAGTATTGGAATGTCTTGACATCTTGTAGGGTGGAAACACGTTCATTGGTAACGTAGGACATCATACAAAACCATTATGGATCACATGTTATTGAATAACTTTGGAAACTTCTTAATAGAACAATTGTTCACTTTCATGCCAAAGATATGGTATAGAGTATGCTTTACATACCTGACTGTCAACCTTCAATACTAGTCCCAAATGGACTTCCCTTCAGATTACTTATCTACAATGAACATATATAGCAATCTAGTATTAGCAACCAAACGTCACAATTCAATTATTTGAATTCACCAAACTAGTGGTTAAGTAGTAAGCCTTAATTACACCATAAAGGGTGTCACTTTAACCCTCTTATACTCCAATTACATTCACATGCCATGCATATTCATACAACATCCTCCAATATCAAGTTTGGATTAATTTATCCTTCCAACCAATCCATTAAACCAAATTGAGCCATAGACATAAATAATCATCAATTCAATAGTATATCACCATATCCACCTTCCATAATTCAATTACCATATCCACATTCCATAACTCAATTACCATATCCACCCTCCACAATTCAATATAACCAAACCATGCAAAATAGTCCATAACCCTATTTCCATCACCTTTCAATAACAACCAATACATATAATCCTCTATCACACATATACCTATGGAAAAGAATAAAGACAAACAATATTCATACCTTAGAATTCACCTGTTTATTATGCAATCCTGTTTGCATAAATAATAGGTGCCGTTCGAAGCTCTCGAGATGACAAATGCAGTTATCGAATTACTTTGGGATCTCTATGGTTGAATTAAAAGTAATTTAAAGGTCAAATTTGGCTAGGGTTTGTTCTTTCTCAATGATTGATGATGAAAATGAGTTTTTGAACTCATATACATGTATATATACACATATTCCTGTCCATAATATAATAGAAAATGACCAAAATGCCTTTAAAATTTAAATAATGTCAAATCTGTCCTTTGGTGGACTGTTTTGATAAGCTAAAGTAGATCGACCATAACTCTTTGCTCCAATATCGGATTTGGGTTAAATTGGTATCGTTGGAAAGATAATTCAAAGGTCTTTCATTTCATATAAAGTAGGCACCCAGTTCGTTCTGTACAAGGAGTTATGGTCATTTGAAGTTAACCCTACAAATTTGGCTGGCCTCAGTAGTTTGTGTGCAGGAACATTTACTATTACCAAATATCTCGACCACCGTTTTATAGTTTCGAACGTGCTCGATTATATCCGAAACCTATCCATTTTTGAAAATCTTTATATCGTCGAAAAGCTTATTCAATAACCTTCACATGAAACCATCGACGGGCAAATTCTGGTATAAATAACATAAAATAAAAAATTAAATCCATATAAATAAGACCAATACACATACTTGAATACGCCAATACACGTACTTGAATACGGGGTGTTACAATATCACTGTGGTTGGTAGTGGAAATACTCATTGTGATTGGTTTTAAACATTATATCGTCATATCATACTCATTCATGAAATATTGGTACCACTGTGGCAATACCTGAGAAAAAATAGCAACGCCTTTTATTGACTAAAAATGTAACATCTTATAAAACCATCCCCGAGGGATTTATCGGGGAGAAGATATGATATATGAATTATATATGGGTTGATGAACTCCCTATGGGCCCTACATCGGAAATCTTTAGCTTTGTAGGTGTATTTGGAGATTGTACGCCGATCTCAGAGGTTGTGCAACGACCTCGTGCATCATCATCATCATTCTTATTATATTTACTTCATTATACTTATGATGTGATTGTATTTCTATTTTGACTTGTTACTTATTTAATTGTTGTATCTTTCTATACTTGTGTGTGATGATCTTGTGTATATATATAGTCCTTACTTGTTGTAATTGTATAGTAGTGATCTTTTCAGGTTTGTTGCAATATATGTAATATTATAGAACTGTTAGTGCAAACGATGTGGGATACTGTTGTGGGATATTTTTTAAATATAGGTAACGTGCCCTTAGTGTGTATTTTGTATGCTTTATTTTCTATTTTTCTCCATCGGCGTATGATACCTACTGAGTATAAGTGGACCTTACTCACTCCTATTGTACCCTTTTGATGCATATTCAGGTTTGGATGTATCCCACGTTGCTTGATTCGAGCGGTATTTAGAGTTTTCAAGGTAGTGGGTAATTTTCAGATGTCTGGATGTCTTTTACTACCTTTCTTCATAGACTATTTCTTTATCTTCATTTCAGAGACAAAGTATCTATTGTATTTAGACATCTTATGCATTTCCATTATATTCTAGTTGTACTAGAAATGTTCTTACATTGTTGACATCAAGTTTTGAGAGTTTTGGCTTTATTATTGGTTATATTTTTCCACACTTATTATACTTGTATGGTTAGACTTTGTTCTAGAAGACTTTTCGTGGTTTTTATTGGCTTTTCCCCTTGTGTATCAATTTGGGTGATAAGTTTACTTGTTAAGGTTCTCCACGACAAGTGATATCATAACCCTTGAATTTTGGGTTGTGACACATTGGTATCAGAGTAACCAGGGTCATCAGTTTTAATGATATATGAATGGTATGTCTAATAGAGTCTCACAGATCGGTATATAGATATTCGTATATATTTTAGAGAGGCTATCAAATGTCTTTAGGAAACTTCCCTAATTTTATCTTTTATTGTACAAATTTCCTTTACACCTTACGATTTGAGTTGTGTTTCACTCTTTTTGCATAAATAGTGTTGACTAGGTCCCACGAGAGCAAAGATGTCAAACCTTCACCCAGCGGGTAAGCCTTAAGTCGTGGACAAACTTGAGGGAGTGGATGGGCCCGTGGATCAGCCCCATCTAGGAAGAGTGCTTCTAGACTCTCCTTGAGCCTCATATTGAGCAGATTAGGGGTGTAAATTCAGTAATAATTCCTCATAGTTTGTCTACCCAAGTGTTGAAAGGGTTATTGGTGCATTTGCTGCCCGCTTAGAAAGTTCTCCTTTGGTTATGTTGGGCGTTCCTCCATCCCCTAGTGTGGATCTTACTATGGCACCTACTTCTATTTTAGGTACTCCTCATACCTCGAGTACTATTTCTCCATCAATACTGATATCTTAGTATGTTTCTCCAAGATCAGGAGCCCATTCTTTATTTATGTTGCCTCCTCAGATGGAATCTTAGCCTGCTAGATTCATCATGACTCCTCTTGTTGCTAGTATAGTGATGTCTTTTTAGGATCAAAAGAGGTTTGAGAGATTTACTTGTTTGGATCCTCCTAGATTTAATGTTGTTGTGGGAAAGAATGCCTACAAGTTCTTGATTGATTTTGGTAGGAAGTTGCATAACTTGGGTTTGTTTGAGTTGCATGGAGTGACTTATACTACCTATCAATTAAGAGATGCTGTGAGAGATTGTGGAGGTCATATGTTAGTTGTAGACCTTTTGATTTTTCTAAGATGACTTGAGATCAGTTCACTGATGCCTTTTGGATAGGTTTGTGCCTTACAGTTTGAGAGATAAGATGAGAGATGAGTTTGATCGCTTGGATTAGGGATCCATGACCGTTGCAGAGTATGAGGCACGCTTCCATGCCTTTTCCAGGTATTCTTATGCCAATATTTGCGTCGAGTCTTAGAAGATTTAGAAGTTTATGAAGGGTTTGGATGTTTCTCTTTAGTTGGCTACACCTCAAATTGTTGTATTTTAAGCATCTTTTCAGAGCATTATGGATCAAAAAAAATAGCAGAGGGCATTCTTAGAGAATCTCTGGGAGGCGCCAAGAAGGTGCGCCATTTTTGTGAGTTCATAGGTGAGACATCTCAAGGCAAAAATTTTAGAGGTTCTCATGCGTATCAGGGTATACCAGTGAAGAAAGCCTTGCAGAATTCAGGTGGTGAATCTTCTGGTTTGGTATTTGAAGGTGGTCATCCAGGACCAGTGGTACCTTCTCCTGTTGAGGTGGGTCGTAGAGGTTTCTTTGTATGTGATGAGGTTTGCAATTTGGCCAAGGACTGTCTCAGTTATGTGATTAGAGCTACTCGTATTTTAGTTGTGAGGGGTAGGGGTTCTACCAGAGGTGCAAGAAGTAGGGTTAGTGGAGCCCTTGGTGGCGTTCATGGGGCTACTTAACTAGTAGGTTGTTGTGGTGATGGTTATGATATATCCGCCAGGCCAAAGGAAGAGGCTTCTGATTCTAGGATCACAGGTATCATCCTCCTTTGTTTCAGATCTGCATCAATGTTATTTGATCTCGAATTGACTTTCTTCTATGTGTCTACATATTTTCTTAGGTTTTGATTTTGGTAGTGAGCCTCTTTCCATGCCTATTCATGTATCTACTCCTATAGGAGATTCTTTAGTGGTGGATAAGTGTACTGATCTTGTGTCGTGACTTTTTCCGGCCATGATTCTTAGGTAGATTTGTTATTGTTAGACATAGTTGATTTTGATGTTATTTTTGGGTATGGACTGGTTGGATCCTTATCATGTTATCCTAGATTTTTACGCTAAGACTGCGACTTTAGCTTCGCCAGACGTGCCACAGATAGCTTGGAAATGTGTGGTTTATTCGGGTCCTAATTCAGGCTCATAGATTGGTTGAGAGGGGATGTTTATCTTATTTGGCTCATATTCATGATACTAGTATTGTTTCACCTTCTTTCTTAGATTATGTTCGTGTTGTCTATGAGTTTGTGGATGTATTTTCTATGGATTTGCCTAGTATGCCTTTAGATCATGATATTAATTTTTCTATAGATGTTGAGAAGGGAACCAAGCCCATTTCTATTTCTCTTTATAGGATGTCCCTAGTCGAGTTGAATGAATTGAAGGATTAGTTGCAGAAGCTATTGAATAAGGGATTTATCCGACCTAGTGTATCACCTCAGGGTGAACCTATTTTGTTTGTAAAGAAAAAGGACGGGTCTATGTGTATATGTATTGATTATCGATAGTTGAACAAGGTTACGATTAAGAATAACTATTCTCTTCCTCGTATTAATGATTTATTTGATCAACTTCAGGGTGTTGCGGTGTTTTTGAAGATTGATTTGATATTCGACTATCACCAGTTGAGGATTAGAGCTTTGGATATTTTGAAGATATCTTTTCTGACTCGATATGATCATTATGAGTTCTTGGTCATGTTCTTTAGGTTGACCAATGCCCTTGTCCCGTTCATGGAGTTGATGAATTGGGTGTTCCGACCGTATCTTGACTTCTTTATTATTATACTTATAGATGATATCTTGATCTATTCCAAGAGTGAGGATGAGCATGAGGAGCAGTTACAGATTGTGCTTCAGAGATTAAGGGATGAGAAATTGTATGCTAAGTTCACCTAGTGTGAGTTTTTGTTGGAGTCTCTTTCCTTATTGGGTCATGTGGTGACTAAGAAAGGTATTATGATTGATCTGGATAAGATTACAACAACTTATGATTGGTCTAGAACTATTTCACCCACCTAGATTCAGAGTTTTATTGGCTTGATAGGTTATTATCATTGTTCTGTTGAGGGTTCCTCATCCATTGTAGGTCTATTGACCAAGTTGACTCAGAAGAAGATTTCTTTCCAGTGGTCTGATGCTTGTGAGGAAAGCTTTCAAAATCTCAAGGATTTATTGATTTTAGCTCCTATATTAACTTTGCCCAAGGAGGGAGTGAGATTCACTATTTTTTATGATGCTTCAGGTGTTGGGTTAGGTGCTGTGTTGATGCAACAACATAAGATAATAGTGTATGCTACTCGTCAGTTGAAGAACCATAAGAGTAATTATCCTAACCATGATCTGGAGTTGTATGCGGTTGTTTTTGCTTTGAACTTATGGAGGTACTACTTATATGTAGTCCATTGTGATATTTTCTCGGATCATCATAGACTTTAGTACTTATTCACCTAGTGAGATCTTAATATGAGGCAACGTCATTGGCTTGAGTTGCTTAAGGATTATGACCTGACTATTCTCTATTATCCAAGGAAGGGTAATGTGGTTGTAGATGCCTTGAACCGAAAGTTGACTAGCATAGATAGCTTGGCACATCTTTTGACCTAGGAGAGGCCTTTATCATTAGAGGTTAAGTCCTTAGATAAACAAATGGTTAGGATTTATATTTTTACACCTGGGCATGTTTTGCCATTCTTGAGGCTCGGTCTTCTTTGATGGAGTAGATTCAAGATCATCAGTTTGATGATGTAGGATTAAGATTTATTCGAGATAAGGTGTTGAGTGGTGACGCTAAGGATACCTCACTTGATTAATATAGAGTTTTGAGGATTGGAGGCCGAGTTTATGTGCCAAGAGTGGGAGATTGGATTAGATTGATTTTGGAGGAGACAAATTATTCCTGGTATTCTATCTATCGGGAGCGACTAAAATGTGATGTGATCAACATTATAGGTGGGGTGGTATGAGGAATTATATAGCAGACTTTATAGCTCATTGTCTTTGTTGTTAGTAGGTGAAGGCAAAGCATATGAGGCCTGGTAGATTGCTTCAGAGGTTACCTATTCCTGAGTGAAAGTGGGAATGGATCACTATAGACTTCGTGACTGGTTTGCCTCATACTTTTTATGGTTTTGATAGTGTTTGTCTCATCTGGATTGATTGACCAAGTCTGCTCTTTTTATTTTGGTTCAGGTTTCTTTTAGTGCTAAGAGGTTGGCTTGCATCTAAATTCATGAGATTGTGCATCTTCATGGTGTGCCAATGTCTATCATCTCAGATTGTAGTTCAATGTTCATATCTTATTTTTTGAAGACTTTTTAGGATGAGTTGGGCACTCGAGTTGATCTTAGCACAGTATTTCACCCTCAGACTGATAGTTAGTTAGAGCGGACTATCCAGGTTTTAGAGAATATGCTCCACGCTTGTGTGATAAATTTTGGTGGCCATTGGGAGCAGCATTTAGCATTAACAGAGTTTGTATATAATAATAACTATCATTCTATTATCGATATGGCTCCTTTTGAGGCATTGTATGGTAGGCGTTGTCTCTCACCAGTGGGTTGTTTTGAGGGTTCTAAGGTTAGACCTTGAGCTACGGACTTACTTTGTGAGACTTTGGATAGAGTTTGAATCATTCTGGATAGGCTTCGAGCGTCTTAGAGTAGGTAGAAGTGCTATGCAAATTGTAGACTTCGTGCCTTGAGATTTGGTGTTGGTGACTATGTTTTCCTTCAAGTTTCACCCATGAAGGGTGTGATGAGGTTTGGGAGGAGGTGCAAGCTTAGCCCCAGGTATATTGGTCCATTTATTATTTTTTGAACTATTGGTGATGTGGCATAAGAGTTGGCCTTGTCCCTAGATTTATTAGTTGTTCATCTAGTTTTTCATATTACTATGTTTAATTGATACATTCTTGATGAGTCTCATGTCATTCGTTGGGAGTGGGTTCAGTTAGATGAGCAGTTATCTTTTATTAAGGAGCCAATCTCCATTTTGGCTAGGGATGTTAGATGGTTGCACTCTAGAGTTATCCTTGTGGTTAAGGTTCAGTAGCGACATCGACCTATAGATAAGGCTACTTAGGAGGTCAGTCTGATAAGCATAGTTCTTATCCCCAACTCTTTGTTGATTCAGGTACTTGTTTGCCTTAGTTCAAGGACGAACTAGATTCTTAATGGTGGATGAGGTAACGACCTAAATTTTTGACGTTAGATGTAAAAAATATGTCTTTGAGTAATTTGACTAATTTATCCCTCCACGTAGTTGAATTGTTGTATTTATAAGGAGTTGCAGTGATCGGTATAGTTTTTGATATATTTTGGTGCCATTTATGTGATAGGAGGGTTCGAGAGCCTATAGTGGACTTCAGTCGTTATCTTTGATCCATACGACGGATGGCAAAACGGAATACGCCAAAAAATCCAAAACATCAATTTCAGGGTGGTAACATGTTTGGTGTGGTTTAAAGGCTTTTAAATCTCATTTCGACCCTCGGTTTGGAAAGTTGTGATTTTGGGTTTTGGGGGTCAACTTTGTGAAAATGACATCTTTTTAAAAATATGATATCGTCATTGAGTTTGGAGAGTCAAATTTGATATGGTAGCATACTTCATTTGCATTCATAGGATTTCAAATGAATACCGAGGGGGCCCATGGAGACTTGAAATACACCAAGTCCCCAGCTGCTGCTCCCCTCAGCTGGTGCACCTACGGTCGCGATGCTTCTATTTCGATCGCGATAGAGCGTACAAGCTAGGTACTATGATCTCGACACCTTGTTCGCGATCGCATTACTACAAGGTTAGGTCCTGCGATCGCAACCCAAGGCCCGCGATCGCGAGTGCTGGGTATAAATACCTGGTTTTCGTTATTTTTCACCAATTCTTTGACATTAAGCTTAGGATTTTATGGTTTTGAGTAATTTTCTCCACTTCTAAGCTTGGGTAAGATCTATTACACTCATTTCAACTAATTTCTTCCATCTTTAACATTAGAATCTTCTTTTATTTTGAATTTGAAAGTGGAAATTGGGGGTTTTGGCCCCGAAAGTGCAAAATTATATTTCTTTGAACTAAGCCCCAAATTAGATTCGATATTTCTTTATTTTAGTTGATTTTGGGGTCGTTCGTGAGAAGTAAGGCTTGGGATTGAAGATTTTTGTTG